>JAYJMH010032122.1:0-16833 GCA_036873815.1 Phacellophora camtschatica
TGAATATTTGAAACTTACAAGTCATGATGCTTGAGATTCCAGACAAAGGTATGAAATAATAAATAATTCCATCTTTAAGATAAAATTATCAAAAAACATTGACATACCTTCTGTATTTGCTACTGCTGTATCTATTGAATCGATGTGTTTTGGAATTTCCTCTGGCACAAATAAGCTTTCTTTGGCAGAAAATTCATTATACAAAGATTCGCTCTTCAAGACATCTTCTTTAAGAGACTCTTCAGCTGCAAATTAAAAAAATTAAAATAGAGTTAAATGTATCATTGAGGGAACATCATTGACGGATCATTGAGAGATCACCAATCTTTACATAATCTTGAAATTGATTGAGATGCAACAATCTTTGATTTTTTGATTTCATTAATTTTATGCATAAATCACAAAACAAAATGCATTAGTCAATTTATTTCTCAAAGATCCAATTTTTTTGACAGTTGACTTCAATGACAGACCTTAAGCACAGCACAGTTGTTTCTTTTTCAGTAATTCTTGCAATGTAAAACTTAAATTTAAATGTGTTTAAATGAAGGACACAATTTTGTAATATCAACTTACCATGCTTGTTGCTATGAGAAAATTTGTCATATTTTGTCAAAGATTTTGAATCTTTTTGACAGAGTTGATATCTATTTACTTTCCTCGAGGTGTCGCTGGCATCAGTTTTTGAGCTTCTGTCTCTATTTTTAATTCTCGATTGGCGATTGATGCTATGCTCCGAAATTTTCCTTTTTTGGGATTTCGGTTTTTGAGGTAATCGTTTTTCTTTCTTAATGGTATATTCATCAGACATTTCTTCTTCTGACGGTTTTGCTAAAATAAAATATTATCAATCATAAGTAAAGACTAAAAATATATTTGTAAAAACATTATTGACTTCATATATACAAAATATTATTCGTTGTAATTTTATCTCAAAACCAAACCTTCATTAAACAAGGGTGGAGCCAATGGGGGCAGGGGGTGACCACCCATAACTGTATTTTAGTCGGCTTAGTTGGACAACTTGCCAGTTGCTTTGCTACTGTTTTTGCAGCCCAGTCAGCCTTATCTCTCTCCAAAGAACCTTTTTGCCCCCCCTCCCCTCTTCAGATCCGAGCTCCACCCCGGCATAAACCCAAAATTTAAAACGATGGTATAAAATATTTTAATATTAGTAAAAGCTAAAACATTGCAAAAACTTTGAAGTACCTTTTATTGAACTGATCTGTTTTCGGATTTGCTTGCCTCGAGCTAATTTTGCTGTTAATGGATTGCAGTTGTCTCGTAAAAATACTTCGTCTTTGCAGGAAATTTCTTCCTCTGGAGAAAAATGGGATGAAAACATTTGAGCACCAAAACTTTTATTATACTAAAATAAATTAGTTGAAAGTAAAATCATCAATATATATATAATTAATTTCAAAAATAATGATTAATAGAAAGAGGCATATTAATGCTTTTAAAATTGGGGTAGAGTGATAAGAGGGCACATTTTTAGTACCTTAGAGGCACATACGTTGAATGGCACCCATTCTAATTTGGGAAAAAGTTCAGCACACGCATCTCCAGCTCCCTGGTACCTACGCCACTGTTAATGGGCAACATATTTATGTGCTTCTGTTATATATTATTATTAATGTATTAATTGTATACATAACAACAAATTTAAAATAAAATAGAATTATTATCAACAAACAAAGTGAAAAATAAATTATAATACAAAAATATTTAATAGTTTTAAAAGCTGTAAAAAAAGATTGATTTACCTTCCTTTGCATTGGTATTTTCTGGACTCTCATTGGCCAGGATTTTTTTGGTTATCATCAGATTAGAGAATTCTTCTTGCGAAGGAAGCTTTCCCGTCTTTTTTTCTTTTTTAAATTCATGAATACTTATTTCTCCAAAGCTAACTCTCCGTTGAGCTTGCTGGACAGATTTTCCGCCGAATTCATCTCCTTGCACTGCACGTTCTTTTTCTTTCTTGATTTCTTCGTCTGACTTACAAAGTTCATCTAATCTTTCCATTTGCAAACTAAGCCCCTCCTTGGAGTGCATCAAATGTTTCGATGGTTCTGAAAAATGCTCTATTGTCTCAATGAAATCGTCATTTTCTTCCACAACAAGTTTTGTTGGCAATGTTATGCTCTTGAACTTATGCACCTCAACTTTCTGTTTATCATTTCCATTTTGGTTAAATTCAAGATTATTTCTGTACGCTTTTATTTCATCAATAAGCCTTCGCACATCTTTTCTTTCAACTCTCACGATTTCATGCATAAAATTCTCAAACTCGAAAATCGATCTTGCTAATTCAAAGCTTTGAAGAGATTGAAAGCATCCAATCTTTGCTCCACGTTTAGTAGAGGCGTATCTGCTAGCATTTAAATCTGTATACAGTCCTCTGCTTTCATTGTTCATAAAACTTGGAAAATTCCGCACCATGTTTTCTGACAGAAGATCAATTTTGGGTGTACCGGTTGTGAACTCATTTTCCTTCTCCATTTTTAACAAAATTTGAAATTGTTCTTTAAGTTCAGCGTTCTCTTTACTGACTTCTTCTTGTTTTTTCAAAGCTTTTGACATATCAACAAAGGAGTTATTCAATTTGTTTTTGAGTAGTTCGTTTTCTTGAGTCAACACCTTTACGCAATGTGTTCTATTTTGGCACAGCTCAGAAGAAGATTCTCTGCAGACATTTGCACAATCTGCTTGCTCGATTTCACGATAAGACTTTGAAGGAATCAATGAAAATCCATCCTTAGGTCTTACCAGTTTCTTTAATTCTTGGAATTCTTGTTGGATTATTTTGTTTTTAGTTTCCATTCGATGCAAATCTTCTCTAAATACCTGATTTACATTTTCCTTCTCCTGCAGTCTTTCTCTGACATTCAAATTTTCAGTCTCTAATTTACGAATCTTTTCTGTCAACTCTAAGTTTTCTTTATTCGCAAGTTCGACATAATTCTTAACTTTTCTAGTTTCGTTCTCTCTAACAATCTGAGCATTCTCGTATTCTTGTTTGGTTTGCTCTAAATCTGCCATCAACACTTGAATCGTGTCATCCTTTCCCTTGATCAGCTTTTCCGATTCATTTCTAGATATAACACTGGATTTCTTCACGTACAATTTATCCTCCAAAATATCCTCCCCATTTGTAGTAGAGTTAGCATTAGCAGATGCAAAAAGCAACTTTTGGTTCACCTGTTTAAACTTTTCATTCACTGTGTTATTGCTTGGTTCTTTTTTGGCTTGGCGCATCATCGAAAGTTTAATCTCATGCAGTTCCTTCTTTGTTTTTTCATGATTTGCCAACGTTCGTCTCAAGTTTTCTTTTAATTTTTGCATTTTCCTCTTTGCACGTTTCAAAGCCAGTTTATCCTCTTTTATCACATTATGCATCTCAATCTTTTCTTCATCAAACTCTTTTTCCATCTGCACAATTTTGTTGTCATTATTTTCGATGGTATTTTCCAATGTCTCAATTTTAATTTCAAGATGCTCTCTTTCTGATTCTGAACTCAATTTCTCCATCCTCACTTCGTTCAACTTTCTCTTGGCGTGTGAAAGTTCTTTTGCGCTTGTCCTTTGAAACATTTCTAATTCCTCGCGCAATTTAAAAATTTCACTTTTGCACTCGCCAATCTCTTCTTCATAAGAATTTAAACATTTAATGCTCAACATTTCAACTTCCTTCGCATTAACGGTTTCTTTTCTTCGTCTAGAACTATCTTTTAGATGTTCGTCACCAACGATACTAGATCCTGAAAATGTAGTTTCATTTGATAAATTTTAGTGTCGTAGGCGGTAGTAAAATATCTGCAAACACATTTCAGTATCTAAAACCTGGGGGGGGGGGGTACACCATAATATATGGGTACTGGTATGTGCTGCTGATAAGGATGGGCTTGAAGGCACTCAATTCTCTATACATGGGTATGATTATTAGTAAAAATACTTTAGTGTTGGATTAGATATTAAAAACTGTCTTTGATGATTTATTTTACAACTGCTCTCGACCTTTATGGCAACAATTAAATAAAACCGTTCACAAAAGTTATTATAAAATAACAGGATCTTCATATCATAATAAGAAGGCCCCGAAAAGAGGTCTCTTTCGGTAATAAGGGTGAATTTCAAAGCTGTACTGCACTTTTTAAAAGATATGATTGCTAGACTTTTAACCACTTTTTACATTATCGGAAATAGGTGTGGTTTTTTAATAGACGTGTCTTGCCATAGAATTTACATATTAATTTTTTAATCTCGAATTGGAAAATATGTATCATCTTTCTCAGAAAATATATTCATTTCTGATAGACAATAATCAAATTGAGGCTTCCCAGACAATAATTTAAACCATATTTTTCACTTCTCTGCCCCCTTAATAGACATTTGCAAAATTAGCCTTATTGCATATATGTCTACTTATATATGTCATATATGTCTACTACTATAAAGCAATAAAGCAAATATATGCACATTTTAATTAAGAAATGTTGATCCCCTTCCACGTCTATGCAGTATTTACTCCAGTCCTAGAATAATTTTCCCATTCCCAGATACATAGCAAAAGACCCTGATCAGAAAAAGAAATCCCATTCCCCATTTTACCTTTTCGGGACCTTCTTGTAACCACAGACACAGGAACTGGGGAGCACCAGGCTCATGTGCCCCCTCATTTTTTGAAAAAGCAGGGAGAGTGCATTTAAGATTACAAAATGTGCTTTTTCTTTATATTCAAAGAGCCCTTTTCTATAACATTTGTTTGCCTCTGGTTCTTTGTTTATCTCTAATGTCAAAACTCTAGCCCAAATAGAGGAAAATAGCTTACAATGTGCCTTTAATTGTTAGAAGCTATCATTATAATTTAAGTAAAAGCTTGGTGCTTTGGTGTGTCGCATTAACATAAGGTGTTGTCAGAGTGTCTTTCAAACTAGAGATGGACTGGTTTACCCCTTTTAGGGCCAGGAAATCTTCTGCTACAAACTTCTGCTGCACGAAAATTTCTGTCACCCCAAAAGAGGGTGCCTGATAGCCAGACTGACCAACCAACCTTTCAAACTCTCTGCCCTGCCACTTCGTACATCCCTGCTATAACAATACCGTTGACTATTAATTCTTATTTTGAGCTATTGCTGCTAATCGTAGTATTTGTTAGTTATTATTAATATAAACAAAAACAATAAATCAAAAAAATATAAACAATAAATCATTACCTCTGCTTTGGATGTTTTTAAGATGCCTCAGCGTTTCAATTGCCATCTGATGCTTTTCAAATGTCTGCTGAATCGCTCTGCTTTGCTTGCTGCTTTCCATGGACTTTGCCTTCATGATCTTTTCAAGATTTTCTCCTATTTGTTTTCCTTTCTTGTAATTGTCCATTTCTTCTTTTATCAATCGTTCGATGTCTCGTTCGTTTAGATTAGCAGTTTCTTCCTTTAAATCTACCATTTGACAGAAAAAGCTTCGTACTCCTACAAGATCATCATCACTCATCACATCGACAATTTTCTGACTGTGGTATTTCTTAACTGCTTCTGCATAGCTTGTCTTGTCTCTTACGCCTTGTTTTGGCATTTTCGGACTTTCTAATTGGAAACCTTCCAACTCAACGTATTTCGAAGATCCTCTCTTGCTGTTTTTAGCGAATGAGAGTGGCATCTTCGCGATGAGAGCGATATGAACAATATCAAACCATTGATCAAACACTCTATTTTAACCTCAATATGTTTTCGAGAAAGGATTATCCCCTGGAAGACAAAGATAAGTTTCACTAACTTTGCTAAATAATACAAAAGTTACGAGAAAATGCAATATTGTCTAAAAACGATCTAAACTAAATAATTCTGACATTCATCATGAAGACAATGGTCGTTTCTCATGAGATTTAGACTCAAGCGATTAAACTAGCAGTATAAATCTGTCGAAACTGACTTTTTCTGTGAAACGTAGTAACGTCTCAATTTGTTGCATAAATTTAAGTTCATTTTAATACTCACCTCGAACAATTCGCCACTATTTCCACGAATACTTGCTTCAATCAATAAAGCACGGCTGGATTGAAATCAAAAGTTTCCAATCTAAAAACTTTCGACCTTCAATCCGACGCTTTACTAATCTGACGTCATATTAATTGTCTGTTTACTTGTATGATTAACGGACCAGGGCAAGGATGAACAAGATCCAAGGATTATGGACCATGAGAGGAAAAAGAAGGAACTTTCAACCTAGCCATTTTAAATAAAGGAAAAACTGAAGCCTTAATTGAGTAGCGCAAGTTAATTGCAAGGGTCTCTTCATTTGTTGAGTATTTTTATCAGCAATTGATGGGTTATTTTTGTCAGGCAGACGATAAATTTCAAACGGAGTTATTTAATCTAAAATTGTTCCATTGATATCGCTATTGCTGTGCGCTCTTTGGTTCGTTCTTTTTTCTACATAACTTTGTAATTTCTTGTTAATTAATACGGCTTCTAAATCAATGATTGTGATCTATAGTTTTAGAACGTAAAAATTTGTAGCAAAATTGATTCAACTTAACCGTAGAAAAATTTTGTAGATTTTAGTATATATATATAAGCAAGCATTTTATTTAATTATTTTATGTTTCATTTTGGAAACTTTTTTGAACAATGAAAAGGTACGCTATTTGAGCGATTGACTCTGCGAAGGAGAGGGAGTCAATAATAGCAACTGCAACCACAAACAAAACAACAATAGAAAAAAGTGGGCCTAAACAGTTTTTCTGTGTGGATGTGGTTTTTGTACAAAGATTTTATTTTAAATACTGGACAGCAAGATGCTTTGCAGAGAAGGAAAGGTTGCTTTACTTTCTTTTTTGGCATTCGCCTTCATTACGGCATACTATTTGAGCAGTTTGAGCTTGTACATGTCTGCACATTTGGACTGGAAGTATCCAACTTTTGGTTTTCTGTCAGCTTGCGTCCTCACTTTTTTCGTTCCCTTTCCTGAAGTTGCTCGAAGTGCGGCGTTTATTGGAACGTTATTTGGTTCAGGGTTTGTGTTAGGAAATACACACACTGCATGGTATACTATTGGCTGGTACATGGTTGCCCTTGCTTTCTTTCATTTGTCAGAATATCTCTTGACAGCTACCTACAACTACGAGTCACTGACAATCGATTCATTTCTTTTGAACCATAGTCGCGAGTATCACATTGCGATTTTGGCAAGTTTTGTCGAATTTTCCATTGAGGTATGGTTGTTCCCACCCATGAAAGCCAGTATAATATCGCGTTATATTTCCTTTCTTGGATTGATTTTAGTGATACTTGGAGAAGTATGCAGAAAAACGGCAATGATAACAGCCAAATCAAATTTCTCCCACATTGTTCAGTTCGACAAAGTTAAGGATCACCAGCTTGTTAAAAGTGGCATATACTCAATATCCAGGCATCCATCATATTTTGGGTGGTTTTACTGGAGCATAGGTCAGTTGATTGAAAATTTAATAGAACCAATTAAAAAAGTTATTTTGTTTAGTAACGAACAATTTACTGGAGCAATTTAAAAAATTATTTTGTCTAGTAACGAACATAACAAACTAATCTTTGATTTAATAATAATATGGATCATCAATTTTATATAAATGTGTTTTTTATAAGAAACTTTTTTATAAGAAACTCACTGGTGAAACCCACAAAAATTTAAGAAACTTTTTGAAAAATTTTAGTGAAGATCACATAATGCTTCATGATTTTAATGGAGTGGACAATTTATTATTATTTTTTTATTTCATTTTTATCAAAGGTGGGAGGGTAGCCCTTCAGCAAGAGTGCTGGTTTTCAAGGGGCCCTCCCAGTAATAACAATACATACTAAATAATGAAAATACTGTTAAAAATTATTTAAAAATTTATTTACAATACATAAGATTGATACTTGAAAAAAAAAAAAACATTTTAACCTAGAAAAAAAAAATATATAGCGAAAGCCCTAAATACTATTTTTAAATGATGTTAGATGATTGATTCAGTGAAGACTTTTATCCTGTGCAAAATATATACTGAGTTTTTGCAATGTTTTTGTTTAAAAAGAATGCATAGTAAAAAACAGATTTTTTTTATATATACAATCAAGGAAGTTTCACTAGTGGAGCCATAGCCAAGTTTCTTATAAAATATTTTTGCAATTTTCAAGATTTTTATTTAAGATATTTTGACTAACTAAAACTTTCACGAAAAACTTGTCACTTAAATTGCTTAATTATAAATACAAGTTTTGATTTATGAAGAAAAAAAATATAAAAAAATTAATTTATGAAACATATTTCAGTTCAATCAACACTGTTTTATTGATTTTATTCCAATCCTTTTTTTTACAGGAATTCAAATACTTCTTTGCAACCCTGTGTGTGTCCCAGCCTTTGCATATGCATCATGGCTATTTTTTTATGATAGAGTGCAAAATGAGGAGTATGCTCTTGTGAGGTTCTTTGGAGAAGAGTACATAGAATATGTAAAATCTGTTCCAACCAGAATTCCATTTATCTATGGGATTGAAGAGGAGATCAGAAGACTGGAATTATGAAGAGTCTAATTGTTTATAGTTGATGTTACCTTTATTGACAGTTTCAAAGTGGTTTCATGTTGGGGAAGTGTATGATTTTATGTAATTATAAACATTATATTGTGATTTCATAAAAAATTCTGTTTTCTATAGAACTCAAGAATTCCTTAGTTTATTTTACATAATTACGCATTTTTTTTATAAGAAACCTGGCAAAGTGAAAGTATCTTAAATTTTTGACCTTTTTCGAACAAATTTAAGTAGTAAAAGTTTCTTAAGAGTGTCTTAATTATATATGAAAAACCCTGTTTTTAGTGCTATGTACAGTGTATGAAAAAATTACATTTTTTACCATAAATTCTTTTTTCAACAAAAACATTAAGAAAAACTGGGTTTATATTGTACAGAATAAAAAGTTATGTATACACAACCTTCACAGAATTTATCGTCTGACATCATGTTTACTCCATTATTATCATTGATATCTTCCCTAAAAACATTAATATCTTCCCTTTGGATTTTCCCAACAGCTTTTTAGGATCCCCATTCATTAATTTCAGAACTCCTGGTAAACAAATGCACATGTAAACAAAAACAAAGCCTCTTTCTTACAGGCATTGTTTATTACATTATCAAAATGGCCAGACCCCCTCTGTTTATTTTGACCCCCCTACTTATTTGGCACTCAAGAATATTAACAGGTTTGTCTGCTTTGAATTGAAATTTTCAAAAAATTAAATCATCTCTTCGGGAAGAAACCTTCAAAACAATTGACCAGCAGATTGACAAGAAAACATTTTGACCACGCACACGTTTTGATAGATAAAGTAATGCCCTTTCATACATATATTATTGTTTTGTGCTCGAAATAGAAACCGATTGGATAATCAATTTATTTAAACAAATAAAATGGAAGATGATTGGATTATTGTTGATTGACAGGTGGCTGTAAGCCACTTGTATATGTGTCAAATGTCCAGGGATGCCAAGAAGATGATGGGCTCTGGAAAATATAAGGTTCAACAGACCTCTTTTACTGTATTTAGTTTTTTCACCTGGCCCCCTGAAATTGGTGGCTGTTAATGGAAAGCCCAGAGCAGTTGACCCCTTTGCCCCATCCTTCTTAACAAGCTTGCAGATGTCTTTAAATACAAACATACAGCATGTCATTAAAGACCCTTTTGATGGTTCTTGCACTAAACATGATGGATTAAAATCTTTCTTTTTCTTTTATTTATTTGAAGTAGATTTAGTATATAGATGAAGCTGTGTAATCTATTTTTAGAATTTAAATAATTTTACGAAAAGGAGCAATATCATAATCAAAAGGGAGTCATGACTATGGCAATATCAAGATTATAAGACACCAAGTGAAGATGAATTGATGTTTTATCGTTTCAAAAGTAGCCTGTGAATAGGCAGTTATTGTTTAGATCATATAAGAAAACCAATTTGCATGATACAATATTATCTTGCATACGAACATGAAAACTTTATATAAAAACTTAAACAATTTCTAAAAATTCAAAATTACTTTCTAAAATGCAACTGCCTGATACAAAAATGATATAAAACTAAATTTCTTCGTTTAAAATGTCTACGTGTTATAAAATACACTGTGTCGTAGTAAACATTACAAATTTGTGCATATTCGAAGGCAACAGTTTCATGAAAAACAAAGCAAGCGATGTGATTAAATGCATATTTTCAAAGATTAAACATAGCAAATGTAGCTGTGCTGTGTCGGTGCTCTGTGCACTAAAATTTTTGAAGAAACGAAGGGACTTTAAATTGCTGCATAACTTCACCAATTGTAATTGTTTCACCGTTGGATTACAAAAATTTTCAGCCTCAAACGATTTTCAAGTCTCAAACAACCATTCCAGGTCATTCTATACAACGATTCAATTTTCGAGTAAATTACCCTTTCTCAAAGTTATAAACCCAATAGGGGCCATCATAAAGCAGCCGATTTACCAAAATTCCAAGCAGTTCTACTTAAAAAAATAAATGGGATTAATTAACCATTTTCAAAAATAGGAAAAAGCTGAAAACCAATTAAACATTAAGTATTGAAGGGTAAAACTTTGAATTCCCATCACAGACAGCTTCTGGTGTTTTGAAATTTTTTTCATTCTATTTCTGACATGATGTAAAGTTTCATGGAAGGATAATCGACAACGAGAACCAAAATTTAGAGTTTTTTTTAATCCAAACTAAAAGGCGTGGTCACAAAAACTATTTTGCAGGTACTCTTAAACTTTTAGCTTCCTTCTTACCCCATTCTCTAAAACGGGCAGTCCTAAATTTTCTTCGAGATTACTCCTGAGAGTTAAGTTCTAAGTTTTACATAGCTAGTTTACAAATTGCTTCTCTAATTTTAGTTACAAAACCAATAATATCGTCAAATTGATCTGCCTTAAAAACGAATTCGCCAAAATCTGACAGCATTGTCTTGGTGATTTTATTCTCTGCACCCACTGCGAAAATTGCTGCACCATTGCCCGAGAGAAGTAACTTTGATGTAAGTAACTCACTGACGCTTTGTTGTGAATCAACATCGTGTGGCGAGGCAGTGATGAGAATGACAAATTTTGCACCTGTCAATCTATCATTATCATAATATCTACTTGCCTTCAGGTACGCCCTTGAAATAGAGCGCTGCTTGCTTCGTTGATAAGGTATTTTATCAACTAGCAGTTTGAAATCTTCTGCCTTTCGGTTCAAAGCAAAAGGAATTCTGACGTTTGCCACGTTTGAAAAGTCGATGACACCAACTCTGGTCGATTCAGGGTTGAAGTAAACAGCGATGTTTGTTATGAAATTCTTAGATTTCTCAAAACCGTCAGACCCGATATTATCCGAGTTATCCAGCAAGAAGAGAAGATTTACAGGTCGATAACAATCTAAAAAGAAAGCAGACGAAATCGTTGTGAAAAACAACCCAACAATTTCTCTAGACATCTCAGAACATTAGAGAGCAAAGGTTTAATTAATCAATTGTTTTAAATAATGATCGTTCTTGTAATTACTGTAGCACCCAGCCCCCCCCCCCACTTCCGACGGTACTGTAAAGTGTACTCAACTGTTTCCAATAACTAAAATTTTTACATACCTGCACAATATCCAATGTCATTGCTTTCGATGATGTAATCATTTGTCTTTCTCTGTTTGAGTTGTATCCCATCAACAACAACCAACTGCACACATCCCTTAAACGGCGTATGAACTTGTATCGGGTGTCTGAATATAACAAAGCAAATAGATGGTAATTATTATCTTTTAACAATTTTTGCTAGGCTGCTTCATGTAATCTTCGCAATTCTTTTACGCTTCTTTTAATTATTTTGTCAATTTTATCTTTTTTTCCCTAATATACACGTTTTCCTACAACACATTTTTATATAAATTTTCCCAATAAGTTTGAATGTCAGGTATCTCGCACTAAAAAAGAGGGTACTCGTATGCAATTGAATACAATATAAGCTGAATAGAAGACATAAAACACGAATTTTTACGAACGTACTTGTCTCCAGGGTTAGAAAAAGAAAATACATCATTTTCAAGGAAAATCAAAAAGCCAATACAGCAATGGAAGGAAATTTCTAACGAAACAGTTTATTTCATTCAAATTAATCAACTGGGTGCAAGAAATAGTTTCTTATTTTCAATCTTATAAGTCTTTTATTTGGGTCAATGAACAGTATCTTATCTTTAACAGAAGCAAAGATTGTGAATACCTTTTGCCTCTGATGAGATTCACAGCTTTTCCAGTATACATGATTGTATGTAAATTGGATACGGTCTTTTTACCAGGTGACACTGCTCTTGCAACTCGCCGTCCATTGATTAACACTTGGACAATGTTGTTGTCTCTTGTCACATTAAGCATTGTCCATTTGTTCATTAGTATTGACAGCTGGCTTTTTGAAGTGACATTGCCATCACCAAGATCATAACTGTTGGATTTATTGGAAAAAATTTGTTATTTTGAAATTGCTAGATTAAGTTTGTGTTCCTAGCAGTGCGTCACTTCCGCCGTCGAACCAGGCTCTTCCATGTTGTGTTTTGCACGGCCGTGTTTGAAAAATCGGACATTCAACGAGTCATAAAATCGGAATGGAAAGGAATATTTCAATTCTGTAAAAAGTGTTCATAATAATTCAACAAGCACTAACAGAAAATGCAATACAAAATTTTGAGTGAAGGTGCCCTTTAACAATTTAGCATTTGAATATCGTTTTCATTTTTAAACTGACAGCAAGTACTTTATTTAGGATTTGTTACAAAAAATTTCAATTACCCGGTGCGTGGCCCCAAACAAATGTCCCCATGTTTGCAAAGTTGCTGTGGAGGAGTTTAGTTTTCATTATTCCAATTATTCTCTTTTCCCTTTAATTCGATACGAAGAGGCTACCATTTATAGAATAAATGTATGCCAGGGCGAAATATTAGCAACAAACATATTGTTGGATATAGTTTTTTTTGCGTCGTTCCTGTTTTTCTATTCTATCGTCAATTTCGTCGCAAGAATCCGTGGATAGAACGAGAAGCCTGTAACAGTGACCTTTTCTGAAAGCACATTACCATTTATAGCTTGCATAGCCATAATCTACCCAATGAGAATTCAGTGAAATCAGAAATAAATATTTCTGTTTTGCAATTTGAAAATCACCGTTTAAGTTGAAGCCTCGTGCATCAGCGTCAAGCAAAAGTAAAGTTATGAAAACTAAAGCTTCTCTAAAGCAGCTTTCAAACGTGTGGACAATTTGTGGGACACTCGGCAGTCAGAAGCAATGTACCTACCTTACAACTATTTTTTGGTTTTCTAAAGCTACCATAAAATAGTCTCTTATTCCTTTGGGTCCTTGACTGTATAACAGCAGGCCACTTTCTTTTTCTGCTCGAAACTTCATGGCAAATTTCATGGAACGCTTGTTATCCGTCAATTGTCGATATGATACAAACGATGTCCTTCCATTGAAGTAGGCTGGTCTTGGTGGTAATGTGTAAACTGAAAAATATGGAAGTTATTGTGTTGCATTGAATTGTATCGTATCATATTTTGTTTTCTTCTGTATTGTATCCTACTCTTTTTATTGTATTGTATTGTATTGTATTGTATTGTATTGTATTGTATTGTATTGTATTGTATTGTATTTTTAAATCAAACAACAGTCAAACAAGGGTTTCCTTACATTAATTTGATACAAAAAATTTAAGCGATAAATACGAATTGTTATTTAAACAAAAAGTTCATTTATTTGAACTACCGAGTTTTTTTCTTCTGTTTGAGAAATTGAGCTCAGGAAGATATTGCCTTGGCATTTCCTAAAACCAAGTCTATTAACCACAAAAATAGGAAGCGTAGGCTTATTCTCGCATGATTCCAAGCGTAATAACAAATTAATTGTAAATACCTTTCGTCTCACATCTGCTCCCTTTAAATCCTAGTTGGCATTGGCACCTAAAGGTATTTGCACTGGTAACAATACAAGCTGCACCATTCAAACAAGGTACAGAAGTGCATGGGCTTTTACCACAATTTGGAAGCACGTTATTCTGCTCCTTGACATCAGGACCAGGGTATTTAAGACTGAGGTCTCTACCATTAACAACAAGTTTTTTAATACATCCACTGAACCCACTGTTTGTTCCAGCATTTAATATTTGCCTGAAATAAGAAAAAGTGCAAACATTAAGTTGGATGGACTTGGCACCTTATAATATGGAAACATAGAACTAAATATACATACAACAAACAAACCTCTTGATACTGTAGAAATAGATCTAAAATATCATTTTTCGTTGAGCTTGGTATGTTATAATATGGAAACATATAAACTATGTATACATGTAACAAACATACCCTCTTGTTACTTTGGGAATAGATCCAAAGTAGAAGTTTTTGTTGACATTGAGCTGGGTAAGCCTGGCAAGTTCCGGTTGTCCTGTAACAGACTCAGTGTTATTGATTTTCAATTCTCCTTTTGAGCCTGTTCTTGAGGCTATTATCTTGTGCCATACTCTCAAGGGAAGTACTTCTTTCGATCTAATACGAGCTGGTCCTTTTCCCAAGTCGTATCTATAAAAATATAATTTATTTTGATGAATGAGCATCAATCAGAAAGCTTCTCTAAAAAATATTCATATCATTGATCAATTGTATATATAGTATTCAGCAAGTATCCATACATAATCAGCAATAAAAAACAACTATAAACTATTTTAAATGTTTGTACGTATATTTGAGCTAAAACTGAGAACTTATCGATCTGAAGAACTGAGAACTGAAATCCAATTCATCGATGTTTTTCCTACTGAAATCCAAATTATAGCTGCGACAAAAAGATACCCTGTGTCCTTTCTCACTTTTCTTTTTTCTAAGCTTCATGAACCCAGGGTAAACAAGATAGTACCTTTTTATGAACTTTATCTTTTGTGAACAGTGACTGATTTTTACATTTAATAATTAATAATTTTAAAGTTTTAAGTTATTGATTTAGCAGTCTATAATATTTCATTCCTGATAAACACAAACACAACGATGTAAATTAAAAATTTTATCAACAGTAATATTACCACTTTTAAGAAATATTACCTCATGCTATTGATCTTACTTCATAAACCTTTTGTTTCCCCATTGCTCTGTTCAAAATTCATGGTATAAGTTTTGACCTAACCGTTTTCTTAAAATCGGGACTTTGTGTACTATATTCACATCGCAAAAAGAGTATGATGAAAAATTCTCATCGTAGCTGTCATTGAAATTATGAAACTTTTTGGACCATTTATAGACTATGATCTGTAAAAATTATTTTTAAATTGCAAAAATAATTACACTCGTACCTGAATTCTAAGAATCCGCCAATAAGTGCAAGTGAAGCAAAATCTCCTTTACCATCATTCCTTGCGCCAATATACAAAAGTAAACCGTCCTTAAACTCCGGCTTCAGATCAATCTCAATTTTCAATTTTCCAGCGACTCTTCCCACGTTGAACAGTAAGTATGACGAGCCCCCAAAGTAAGCATTGTATTCTGTTTAAAGAAAAGTAAACAAAAATCATGTATGATATTCCAGTTGACCGTTTCTAGGTCAAACAAACCAACATTCTAGTAGAAAAATATGGAAATTTAGGTAACAATTACCAGAAAAGTATTACCTTATTGCTCTTGTAATTATCTAGAATTCCAACAAAAATCACTTGATAAGTGAAACTTATCAATTTTTCAGTTTTTTCCCCAATTTTCAGTTCAATTATTTAATTTTTCAGTTTTTCAGTCCTACACATTTCTGTTGACTGACCTTCTCTCGGTAATATAAACCAACATTCCAGTTGAAACACATGGAAATGCAGGTAAAAATTGCCAGATTACTCCCAGTGATTGTTCAGAATTCCAGTGCATATCCCTTGTAAACATTAATAGAGTACACAACCCATTTTAATAGTATATCTTTGTTTTATTCTTTCACCTCTGGTAGGGCATATGGCCCAGTGCATTTCTTTTTTAAATTTCTGTAAATTTCATAACGTAACGTTCTGTAAATTTAAGATATTTCAACATAGGTTTATCTCTTAAATTAAGTTGGTTTGTAAGTGCTACCCTCCGCATTTTAGATAGGATTTCTCTGTTAATTATAAATAAATCCAGGTATGAAAGGGTTAAGATTTGCAGTGCCAATCAGTCAAGTTGTATATAATAATGCCTTAATTACATACCACATTCCCCTCTTGATGCAACACTGATCAGTTCCTTCGTCTTACATGATGCAGCTTTGAGTTTGCATTCGTTGTCATAAGTCTCTCCATTGTCACCGCAAACAAGTTTCTTCTCCTTTGGGCACTGCTCGGAGCAGACACACTTTGTTGCAACACCATCCGACTCAACTTTGCAAATGGCGTAGTTACTGCATTTCTTCTTTGCACACGCATCTCTTGGTTCTGTGAAACAATTTTTATGAAAACATTGTCGCCAAATAAATAGCAAAGATTTGACAAAATAATTTGAATTGATCTTCAAAGTTAGCCCAAGCCTTTATTGCATAACAATTGTTTGACTTAAAGTTCTACACATTATTTGCACCGAAAAACGTTGTTGTCTTTACCCTTTTTACCGTCCTTGTTTATACCGGGTGTCCAAAAAAAACGTGTCACTTTTTCATTAAATATATTAGGAAAAGTACAAATGTAAGCAATCAAAACGTTACATATTTGCAATATACCGCGTGTCCCAAAAAAATGTTGCGGTGTTTAAAAATTCATTTGGCCAAGAAAAAGTGAGTAAATAGCAATTAGAAAGAAA
>JAYJMH010032133.1:0-16830 GCA_036873815.1 Phacellophora camtschatica
GAACCCCTTTTCACGGCATAACGCAAGTAAAACTCCAATATCACGCTTCACGCAAGAATCTGGATTCACGAAATCACACATGAAAAATGGTTTTTTCACGATTTCACGCATGAAAATGTGGTCAATAACGCATCACGCAAAAATATGGGCGGTCCCCGATTAATAGATAGATCAATTGATGATTACTACAAATCAACAAGTTTTCGAAGACTATTTGTAAATTAGGCAGCACACATATCAGATCTATATAAACAGATAAAAAATAAAAAGATACACTTTTGAATTGAAGAGACATTCTGACATTTCAAAATGTCATTTTGTGCACCATTTGAAATGTGTAGAGTCACAAATACAGCTTGATAAAATTGATATGAAAAAGCTTTGTATTACCTGATTTACCCACAAGTATACTTTCATGTATTGTTGACGTTCGTTCTGCAAAAAAATTCTTTAAAATGATAATCATTTATTCATCATAAGGATACTTTTTATAAGAACTACGTTTGAGATGCACAATTTTCACGATGTGTAATCAGTTAAAATGCCGGCTGCGCCAAAAAAACCAAAAACCTTTGACGAGCTACTAAAAATCGTGTATGAATTACAATGATTAAAGTTGATATTCACTCCAAATGGACAAACTAGTTAAAAACAATTTTTGGCGGTTTTGTTCGCCGCTTGTTCTTCCGTTATGAATGATTTTCGAAAAAGTTTCAATCTTACAGAACCTCTAAAAGACTGAAAAACGTTGAAACCTTAACCCTACTTGACGAAAACAAACATTGTTGCGGAGAAGATGTTTTCATTTTCTAGTTGAAAGAGTTTCGCTTTGTTCTCGAGGGAAAATCACTATAAGACCAGTGTGTCAATTTCACTATTGTTACAAAATTCGCCTCTGTTGCCTCGAAAAAGCCATAAGTATTGGCTTTCCTTCAGCACAGCTCAAGGGTTGCTTAATTGATTTTAACAAACAAAGTATCAAATTTTAAGTTAAAGCTTCTTATGTCTCGTTCAATTCCTGCCCTGGCCATCCCCCCTCCGGGAGACCACCGGGCATTTGCATATGAAAAATTCACGGCCCCCAGACATTTGACTGTTAATTTTTCCCCGGCCCCCGGGGCATTTGACAATACTAAATGCTTTTGTATTTAAAGTTACTGGGAATGTGTCTTTTCTCAGTTCCCGGCCCCGGGCATTCGCCAAAAAAATCCCCCGGCTGCCCGGGGGGGATGGTCAGGGTAGGAATTTTTGTTGACCCCCGGGCTGCCCGGGGGGGGGATGGTCAGGGTAGGAAATGAACGAGACATTACGTCAACGTCTAGCAATAACAAAATTACAAAAGCTGAAGCTCCTCCATAGCAGCTTTATAAACGTAAAGAGATTTTGTTTGACAGCAAACAAATTGTCTAAAACTGCGTCAAAACTGCCAACACTATCGATAAACTCGAAGCTATCGTCATTGTCTAGAACGTTCACTTACGACGTCAAGAATCCGGATGACTTGTACATCAAAAATGACTCTGACGGCATCAGAATCATTTATCCTTATTACTTTAGGATGAACGTCTTTTTGATACCCTTGAAACAGAGCTGCGTGTAGTTGATTTTCCATGTAGTTTTCTGATACGTTTACCGGTCCTGAAGCAAAAAATTGAAAAATTAAAACATTGCACGAAATAATTTTTTTAATTTTATAATTTATGCGCGGTCTGATATTTCAAAAGGAACTACTCCTTAGTAAGCAAGCTAGAATTTCATAAAAAGAAAGATTCAGGTTGTGTACAACGCGTTGTACGAGTAGAAAAATATATTTCCCACCTACGAGCGCACTAAATCAAATTAAAATACACGTATTATGTTTTTCAAGAAACCGCTTATATAAAACTGTACGTCCTCGATTATATTGTTCTGTTGTTTCCCATAACAATAGAAAACAATGGAAAAAGATAACCTACCAATAGCGGACCTTAGTTTCTTATAAAAATTGTTTATAAACACAGAGAAGCACGGGCAGATTTTTTAACAATAGTGAAATCGACATGCTAATTTCAAAGCGATTAACAATTGAAGACAAAGTGAATTCACTCTAGCAGAAAATCAAAACAAGCAAAGCCATGTTTTGATTTTCTGCTTGAGAGAATTCGCTTTGCATTGAATGGCCAATCGCTTAGAAATTGGCGTGTTGATTTCACTACTGTTACAAAATCTGCCCTTGTTACACAGAGAGCAATACTTTGCAATTTTGTCTATTTGGTTTTCTTGTCTTTGTTAAAAGGTGTGAAATACTGCGAGTGATAAATCCAATAAGAGGAATTTCGTAAAGCAACTTATTGTAGTTTCAAACAATACCAAAAAATTAAATTTGCAATTTGAAAGAATAGATTTCACACCTCTTAGTGCGATCAATGAAATCAAAATAAACAGAGAAAGCAAAACTTTATAGACGATACGAAATGCTCATCCGAGAGTAAGGCTAAGCCCGTAACTGACACCTCACAACTGACAACTGACAACTAACAACTCGTTTAATACGATGCCTCCTTGTTTAACAATAATCAGAAAATGTAAGAATTTACGGACACGGTATTACAGTTGAAACCCGTTATCTTCAATTTTCGTAAGGAATGCCAATTTGTTCGAGACGGAGAGCTTTTGAGGTAAATAATCTAAAGACCAAAAGACACTGTAAGATTTTTGGCATGGCTACGATAAAACTTGTAGCCGTACCAAAATACATCTCTGCTGGGCACAATGGAGAAGTAGCCCCAGCGCGGATAAAATGGTGCGGGTACCAAAAATGACGGCTCGGCTCGGATAAAACTTGTAGTATACAGAACGAATCTTTTTGGTTCGGGTATACAGAACGAATATTTTTGGTTCGGGTACCAAATGTTATCCGTGCCATGCGAAATAAATTTCTGTAGTGTAAATGAGGCTGGGGATATATAAAACTGTTCAAATTAGCGGGTAGTTCAAGCTAAAACAAGCTCACAGTGGAGAAGTTCAACTGGGTGCAACTTGACTCATAGAAATATAATCAAAAACAAAATATATTGAAAACTTACGTGTGCTTGCCTTTATCTGTTTTGCTTTCTTTCTCTCTGCCAACAACAACAGAATAGCTATCAATGCCAACCAAGATAAACGTTGCGTCATTTTTGCGATAGGACTGCGAAATAAAGCAATATCTTTATGAAGTCTAAGACTCGAAAAAATGACATGCTTTATACAACTCAATTTGGATTTGTGTGCAATGAGAAAATTACAGCCTTGTTTATGGATATTTATGACACATTTTCATGCTGATGTAACGATGTCTGAGAATCTCAAGAATCACTTGAAGCCTTGCATCCTGTTAGTAGATTAGCTGATATCACTTTATTGATTTGTATTTAGAAGAAACATAATGAGAATTCGAGTTTTAAGCTTAGCACACACGGGTGATTTATGTCGCTGAGGATGGATGTATGCGGTAATTAAAGACCGAAGATTTTTAACGTCAGCGACAGATATTCAATATCAAACATGCTTGATAATTTTCTTTGTGCTGAGGGTGAGGACGAAAGAAAAAATCGTTCAACAATCGGAAATACTAAATTTTTGGTCTCCAGTTTGGGGGGTCGTCTTATACACCCGGTCGACTTATACACTGGTATGTACGCTAAATGCAAATATATATTTTACATCAATTCTTTCACTTCTTCTGAAAGAGCAAGATAGATGCCGCCCTGAATTGACCATTCCTTGAAAGAATCACTTACTTTTCTCGAAAGTCTTTTTAAATTTGTTACAATGCCTGTAAACAAGATCGCAATCAATTCAGAGCAACGATCCATTTCTGGCGGCATTACTCTATATTTTGCAGTTAGTGAATGAATTGCTAAAATTATTTATCTAATTTAAACTAACCGAGTGAAACAGTTTTTAGCTTGTTTCTGTTGAAAACGATGCTTCTTGTAGGTTGTAAAGTCTTTCTAATATTTGACAAATTTCATTCATAAATTAGGGATTACGTTCTTAGTTTCATGTATTTCAACTGCTAGTCTTTTTTGTATGGTTTTAACATGGATAGTTGTTGAATTAGACCCCCCTTGAAATCGTTCTTGATTGCTGTTGGATACGTACGTACTGTCAGGTTCTCAACGACAAAGGAATGACACAATCTAAAAAATCGGTTTTACAACTTCGCTGAATCCATCAAATTGTAAGTTCACAACTTGAGAAAGGAATTCACAATCCAAAAGAATGAATTTTACATCTTTCAGTGCATCACAACTTGTAGCAAAACGAACAGAAAAGCAAACGTTTGCGCTTGTATTTGTTGAATCTTGACGTGGTCTGCTAAGTTTAACATTGTGGATGCATTCTTAAAGTTAGCTAATTGCTTCGTCATTTTCAAGATCTAAGTTTTAGATAATCGATCTTTGTTTGACATGGTATGACGTAAGAAGTGATAAATCAGTGTTTAATAAATATTTAATTAAATAAATATTTAATCCTCTAAATTTTAATTCCCAAAAATGATTTTTAACAATTTCTCTTTTTCTGTTTTTACGATGCACACCAACTGTGGCAGAAATCTACTAAAAAACTGTTTTTTGAATATGCTAGTGTAAACATAATTAATGCTCATCAAGACTTTTATTGCACAGACTCTACCTACGCCAAAATGCAATTAATATATGATTTAGTAAATGAGCTCAGATTTGACTCGAAAAAAAAGTTTTTGAAAAAGAAATTGATAATTCACCTTGATTTTCAAGAGATTAACGTTTAATCATTATAGTTCTGGTTTTTATTCTCACTTAGTTTGTTCGGAAACATTGTGTAATCTTCTAAATCTGATAAAATCAGTAATCTTCTATTGATTTTAAGCAGTATTAATCAATAATATTCTACATCAATAATCTGATAAACAAACCCTATCGACATTATTAAGCCAATGCCATTTTTAACTGATTCCAAACATATTACTAACTAATCGACAAGAAGTTGAAGCATGCTCAAAACTTTAGTTAGTTGAAGAGAATCAACGGATCTAGATATGGCGTTATGCCGCGTCTATAAATAGGCAGCCAATCAAATTCAAAAGCTCCTTTGTCATTGGACATTCCATGGGATTATTGGTTCAATTGCTGTGCAATTTGAGTAGAAATCGATTTTTAGATGAGCTGGATTTGTGTTCGTCCATTTTCTTTAACGAAGAAATAAGCATTTAATCTACTAGAAAAAAGGATCTGATTGGGAAAACTATTTTGGACATGCCTCGTCGTACACGAACATGATGAATCTTAATTGCTTGCAATTTGCCTTTATTTTTTAACGTTATTCTAGTTTTGTGGTTTTGTAGCCGTAACCTGTTATGTTTTAGCCATGACATTTATATGTTACGTTACGTGTGTTCCTACAGCCTTTAAGATTGGTGCCCAGGGTAGTTTGTAACGGCCACACCCTTGTAAAGCTATTGTGGCCACACCCTTGTAAAGCTATTGTGGAGAGGCTTTAGCTTTGATGTTTCTGTTTCTTATAATTATCAGCTTTTGAGTACTGAAAGTTTCGTAGCAGTTTTCTCCCTTTAATTGGCTTTGATTAGCCGTAACATTTTGTGTTTCTTAGATTATTTGTTTATCCATTCACAGCAACGTTTCCTTAGCAAAAATTAATCCTAAGATGAGACAACTAAAATCACTGTAGTTTTCCAAAAATAAGATATCGATAGATTTTTTGTACACAGTGATAAGTCACTGATGAGCAGCGATAAATACCAATTCTGTCTGTTTTTTATGTATAATAATGGTCATCAATTGACAAAAGTTTCTCTGTTCAAATGTGATAAATCTAAGCTTATACTGAAGCTTTAAACTTTAATAAATAAATGCTTTTGATTCAGATTAGAGCAGTGTCGCCCTGGATGGAACGTCGCCCTGAATGGAACGTCGCCCTGAAATAAAACACCTTCCTTTTTACTATAAGTACATTCTCCAGACGCTTTGGAAACAATAATCTTATAAAGAGTGCATCTAGCTTGAAGTAAGAACATACAACCTTCACAGATTCAATTTGGTGTTTGATTTTAGGGCGACGTTCCATTCAGGGTGATAATACTCTAGTTCGTCAACATATTGTGACAGATTATTTTAGGGTTTTAAAAGGTCATGCAGTGTGTCTGAATAATGTAAAGAAGATTTAAAAAAGCTAAGACGTTGAGTGCAAGAATGATCTTTCAAATATAACGTTCTATATTCATGAGAAATTAATCCTCCCACCAGCGACACATTTTTGTCCAGTTTTCGTTTTATGTATGGCAGTTTAACAATATGGTTATTATTCCTTGTACATTTTTGGTGGTTTATTCTTTCAAAATAATCCGTAAATGGTTCACATACATTCTTCTGTAGGCAGTCAAAAACAAACTTGCAATACGCTCTTCTTCATTTGATTCCCTATGTTTGGAATTCTCAAATCTGCGTTTGTGGAGGAGCTTAAGTTCTGACATTGTTGTTTCTCCTCGAGTGTTATAGAAGAGGTTTCAATTTGAAGTTTTATATCTTGTTTGGGAAAATTGACTTATAATCGCAGAGTTACGCCAAATTAAAGTGCAAATTGTGTGTTTCTGCAAAACCAGAGGTTTTGATAATGATCTTAAACGTCAAAATCATGTGACCAGATTAATCTCTTGATTAGATGCATTTTGTTAACTTCCAGCTGAATTCATCTAAAGTCAACATTATTATGTCAAATTCTGAATCAACCATGGCAAAGGAAATTACATTTACTCAATAATCCAAGTATTCAACATATAACTGCTTTGTGATTTGGAGTCATGTCATAAGTATTCATCAGATAACATCCTTGACCAAGGCAGAGGCTTTTTCTCTTGTTAACTTCAACCAGCAATCAAATTTCACCGTATCGTTGTGTGTTGCTAGCCATTCATTATTACTGTTCAAATGTTAATATCAAAGCTCTTTTGTCATTAAAAACCGGTTTTCAGCAATATAATGGAAAGGTCAACGTTTGGTTTTTAAACTTTGGTTATTATTGGGCATTCATCAGCGGTTATTCAGTTGATTTTTCCAACTAAAGTACCAGGCTTTAAGTTGAACTCTAGTTTATTAAGTGCAGTCAGAAACAGAAATATTAAAGGTAACACTCCTCCACAATAGCTTTGCAAATGTGTAGCCTTTTTCTGGGACACCCGGTATTGAATTTTAAACTCATCTTCTGATCGGAATATAATTTTCTAATCTGAAATCATGAAATCAGGAGAAACTGCTCAGAAACTTTCAGTACTCAGTATCCGATAATTTTAAGAAACTTAAAAAGATATGCGTATTCATGACATAAAAAATGTGTTTTTCATGTATCTCAGAAAAAGAATAGGTATTCATGACAAATTAGCGATTTCCTTTCAGAACAATTTTGTTTTGAGCAAGTTTTTTTTAATGAATTTTGAATACTTTGTTTGTTGACAATAATTATGTAAGAATTATTTTAAAGTTTTGAAATAAATAAATAATTAACTGACCATGCTGAGAATCCAACTCAAAGGCAAGGATCATGAAATAACAAAACTTTTATAATAACAAGTTTTGCAATATAAATTTACTTCAGCTTGGGTTGCCAGTGAAAATCCTTTTATATAAATTTTGTTTGGCAGAGAAGTCGGAGAAATAATTATGGATTAACTAATTTGCACAGTATTTTTATTTGTTGCAATGCCTGTTCATTTTCTATTTGATAACAATACTTGTTGATAACAATTTATCGATTTGTTGCAATGCCTACGATTTCTAAGTGCAATAAAATTTATGTAATGGATATTTAAAATGCAGGAGGATTTCAGTGCAGGAGAAAAGCTAGAGGATTTCAATAAATATTTATTTTCGCAGGCTGTCAATGGTGAAATCAATCATAGTGTTGTTGCTGATTTTTTTTGTTAGAGTCGTATTGTTATGCATTTAGTTAAAATATATAAGGTATTTTTAACTGAGATAGTATTGTTAGTGAAATATTTCGATATTTCGGTAGATCTTCGTGAGATCAAAATATTCAAATGTGAATGAAGAAAATCTATACAAGATCTATATTTACAGAACAATAAAATATCTTCAACATATTGTAAATTTTGTCTAGTGTTTATTTTAGCTTAAAATTTACAACTCATTCATTTCTTTACTGAGGTCCCATTCATATTGGTCGATTGGATGTGAGTACATCCCCTGGGAAATAAAATTTCTAAGCTAAATTCTCTAAAGAGTTTTGATCAGATGCGGGAGTAAAAAACAACAACAAAATATGCTCGTGAAATATTACCTAAATCTCATTGCCCAGTGAAGTTGATTAGGTCAATTGTTATTCGCTAGCAGCTTCTTCCATATGTGTCTTGGATTAAGCAAATTTTAATAAACACACACTGCAGGGAATGCTAACTTAAGAAGTTAATATGTAGTAGGTCAACTTTCAGGGAAATCAGCGATTCGGTAGCAACTCACAATACATTTGTGAACATTATATTGACAAAGGAGATAACGATTCAGCAACATTGCTATTAAACTTTGCGATAAAAACACTCATCTTTCAAAATTATTTGCACATGTTTGATTGCTTTTATTAAAATTCATGCTTTTGCTAGTTCAGAAATTTGAAATACATACATATTTATAAACAAGTATTCCCTTTACCCGCACGGCTGCGCAAAAAAAAGATTGGCAGCAAATTTTAATTTAGCAATTTCTTAAGAATCCAAGCTTT
Source organism: Phacellophora camtschatica (assembly GCA_036873815.1). NCBI lineage: Eukaryota > Metazoa > Cnidaria > Scyphozoa > Semaeostomeae > Ulmaridae > Phacellophora > Phacellophora camtschatica. The sequence continues at coordinate 8,755 of JAYJMH010032133.1, forward strand.
CTAGCTATAATTGTAAATGCAGTATTATTTGATGCCCTTTTGTATGAGAAATTTTGTCCCGAAATGAGTTCGTCCTTGTTGAATTTCAACACCTCTGAAAGGTGATGGTCAAACTCTAGTAAACCAGTGCTTACGCGATAAAGGGCTTGAAGAAACTGAAAGTCAACCCACTCGTATTATTATATTCGAGTCTGGTCAACAAGGGCAGATTTTGTAACAATGGTGAAATCGACATGCTAATTTCAAAGCGAATTCACTCAAGCAAAAATTCAAAACAAGCAAAGCCATGTTTTGATTTTCTGCCTGAGAGAATTCGCTTTGTCTTCGATGGTGAATAGCTTTGAAATTGGCGTGTCAATTTCACTATTGTTACAAAATCTGCCCTTGTTAAGCTTCGGCCAAACGACTAGATTTTTCATTAGAATTTTTACTATACAGAAAATCTAGTAAAAAGTCTAGTCATTTGGCCACCTACTATACAAATGTGTAGCGTGTATAGTCATGTATAGTGAAGTTTGATCTTGATAAAAAAAGTCGAGAGTAGGGGATTTAATTTTATTGTTCAGATGTGTTGTCGAGTGAAGTATTGTCGTTTGGCCAGATTACAAACGTATAGCGTGAGCATGCGCATCAGCGTTTTTGATAGATGTTTTTCTCGCCAATTCACAGAAAAAGTTTTTGTTCTTCTCTCAACACAAAGAAAGAAATCAGAAATCAGAGCCAGGAAGCCAATAGCACCCAGAAAATTTTAGCATGGATAAAAAAGACAAAAAGAAAGCTTGTGGAGGTAAAGACTACTACTTGGAAAAAGATTAAGTTTTCAAGTGACGACACAGCCGCCTTTTGGGAAAAGGGAAAACAATGGACAATAGATCGAAAACAGGACTCTCAAATTGTGCAAAAAGTCGAGCAAAAAGTCTAGTAAAAAGTCTAGTCGTTTGGCTATCCCTGCTATGCACCATAAGACTTTTGCTATACAACACAAGACTTTTGGCTGAATGTATGGTGAAAAATCTAGTGAAAGTCTAGTCGTTTGGCCATCCCTGCTATGCACTATCAGAATTTTGCAATAAACCCACAAGGCTTTTGGCTGAATGTATAGTGAAAAATCTAGTGAAAAGTCTTGTCGTTTGGCCATCCCTGCTATGCACCATAAGACTTTTGCTACTAAAATAGACAAGTTGGGCGTTGGAGCAGGGCCACGAGGGATTACCTGCATAACACATGCGTACTTGTTGGGCGTGGTAATCTCGAAGCGGCAAGGGGGGGGGGGGCAGGGCTTTCATCTAAACTGAAAGAGAAATACGTTAATTTCATTGTCACGAATTTCATAGCGGGATGATATTTTCATGTAAATTTGAGCAGTAAGAGTATTTTACTTAAGTAAGACTATATTTAATGATTTTATGCAACAGTAAGACTGTATTGTATGTTATAAAACCAAGCTGTACAGAATCAGCCATAAATAATTTGGTAACGATGAGCTTTACGACGATATTGGTAAAAGGGAAATCTCTACAGGAGACACTTGCAATAAAATAGGAGACACTCTAGGAAATACCACTGTTTCATATATTGTAGGGTGTAGCTAATCATATTCAGACACTTTCCTTACGCAACGATAACACTATCTCGATGTAGGATATAAAATTAAAAAAATAAGATAAATTATCTGATCAAGAATTGATAACAAACATATTGAAAACATATTGTGAACGTTACTTTTCACAATAAAACCAAGGATCTCAAAACAATCTATGTTTGCCTGCGATTGTATCCAAAATGTAAATTGTGTTATAACCAAGCCAGGAGCCTGGGAACCGGAATTTGTTTGTGGCAATGTGTCTGTTTTTTTAATTTTACAGAAAAATGCCCCAGTATAATGGTTACCATGTGTCCTTTCTTTTCTTGACCCTCATATTTCTAAATTGCTTTCTACGTCTCTGTCGATATATTAGCAAACTTACCGAGGCTTTTTTATTTATCCAGTTACGTTAGCGACTGCTGTCAAAAAGCATAATCTTTTGCTGTGAGTGTCAAAACATTTTGATGCGCAAATCAAATTATTTTTTCTGATTGTAAATTAATTAAGAGCTCGAAAATGTGGTAAAAGAAATCAATATGAGAACTTCACATCCTGGTAAACATCGAAATCTATATTGCTGCTTCTCAGTATACTGAATTATTAACTACAGGCATACTGTAATAGCTGTTGTAGAAATGCTAAACATTTTACTTGTCATTTTTTTCTTAATAATTACATGAATACTATTTATGAATGCTATGTTTTTAGGGCTATTTAAATTTTCATGTGCTTTTGACTTGCATTTTCGACCTTCTATGATTGGCTGAAACAAACATTGCGATTAGGTCAAACCAATGATAAATCAAACAGTTGAATATCGCGTGGACATTGACCATGGGCTTTAGGAATCGTAGTATTTACACATACCATGGTAGTAAGACACAATGAAAATGCATGGGTAGTGGGGAACTCAAACAAAAAATCGAAAACACACACCACAACTCCTAAAGCCTGTGATTTGTAGCACAATCTCTTTAAAAATTTGTGCAGATTAGTCTTGCTGCGCAATCTCTGTAACCCGGCTCTGTAACTCCCTCTCGTATCTCATGCAGCTCAAGATATAAACTTTAGATTTCATCGACCAGGAGTTTGCTTGGCTATTGGACATTCGGGCATTGTACGAGAACACAGTAGGGAGGGTCAGTATGATTAGGGCATTAGTTTAGGGAATTAGCTAATTAAATTTAGGCCCCGTTACAAGTCTTCCTGATTTGAGCAAAGGAAATGAGATAAATTCAAATAAAAACCACTTTAAAATGTTGCCGAAAACCAAAGAACAGTACGTAAGATCGGCAAAAATTAAACATAATCCATAATCTGGCTTCCAATATGTATATTTTCTGTGCAAAAATGCACAAGGATAAATTCCGCGAAATTCCTAAATTATTTATTAACCCTTGCTTCAATGATATCTTTGTACCTACTGACAAACATTGCTTTGATTGTTCTTATGATAGCCTTTGATGTCCAAGCAAAATCTTCAACAGTTTCTGATGCAAAAGGTTAAATAAATACATCCGTTAAATTGGGATCATTGATGCTTGCTTTTGTTTGTTTATGATGCGACTGACAATGAAATAACTTAAGTAACTTGCAACTGCAAGTTATCTGTACAACGAAGAGATCAAAATGCCATAACGAGGTAATTCGCAATATCCGCACAACTGTTCAGAAAATGTGACTTTTTCTAGAAGACACTGTTGTTCAAAGCCTGGTTTTTATTGCTTTCCCAACACTGTTTTTTATGGTCAAGAGCTTAATTTTAAAAATGCATTATAGCCCTCCGGAGTGAGGAATGAACACCCTTGGAAATCCATTTTCAGTAGTTATTTTAAAATTAAATTTTATGTTCAAATCCAATCTGCCGCTTTTATCTTTTATCTTTTATTTTTTTCTTTTTTTCTGCTTTTCCCTCATTTTCTGTTTATTTCTCATGTTTTATTCAAAGGAGGGTACGCTGTTTGTTGCAAGACAAGTTTATATGTGCTTTCAGAAAAGGTCACTATTGTAGACTGTTCGTTCGATCCACGGATGCTTTCGACGATGTAGAGGTAAAATGAATAAAAAACAGAAACGACGCAAAAAAAACGTAATACCAAAAATAAAAATATATCGTTGAATTTATCGTTTTTTATCAACTATGTCTCTAGACTTGTTTTAAGTCTGCAACGTCTAAAATGTGCCAAGTCTAACATTCGCATATTCATTTCTACAGGGAATTCTTTCCTACAATGAAGTCATCCCATCGTATCGCAGCAAATTTTTCTTTTACAGTCAAGTGAAGTAAGAAGTTAGAATTGGGCAATTCTTGGGCAAAGTTGATAAAATGTAGAAGTCAAAGTGAAACAAATTAACACTGATTTCTTCAATTAAAAGCATTTTTCGTCTATTTGCTAAACAGTTTCGTCTTTCGTCTATCTGAATCAAGTAACATACATCAGTGACATTCACGTTCCATTTTACATGTAAAATGTATCGTGATGGATCGTGCAAGCAGGGAGAAAAATTGCCGAAATAAGGCAACATCAACTCAATTTCTATCTCATCATTTTGAAAAACTCATAATTTTCCACCTTTCTATATAATCATCTCAGAAACACAGGACCTTGCTATTAGCGATGTAGAAATTTGATTTTGATTTTTTTCAAAATAACGAGAACATAGTTAAGTTGATTTTTCTCCCTGTACGATTCGATCCAGGTCGTACACTAGTTACTGAGATATCGTACTTTATGGACATTGGGCTTCGGTTAGACTTTGACTCCATTTGTGGATTTTTCAACTTTGAAATTGTGAAATGTACACATCTCAAATGGCTACTTTGTGAGGAAAAGCGGGTATTTCCAATAGCTATGAATTTCGTACAAGTATATCTTCAGCATGGTTTTCTTCAACAGCATGGTTTTCGAAATTGGACCACTCTAGGCTGAGATATACTGTAGAATCACTCAACACCCGGTAGGGGGTTTGGGATGCAGTTGCAGCTGGAAGTTTTGCACAGGTTGATTTTATGTAGCAGGTGATCCAAAACAAACTATCCCCGTTTGGAGGACTATCTCTTGAAATCCGTGAGAATAAAAATTTCAAATTGCATTAAAACCAATGTCTGAAGGACAAACTTGGAGTTTGGGATCCAGTCGTCTGTAATTTTGTTTACATGGACAAAACTGGGAAATTAAACAAACAGCCTTCACCCATGAGCTTTCATGTCAATTAAAAAACCATAATTCGCCTCCAGTCCACATTTTAACATTAAAACTACCTGCTTGCTTCTATATCGACTTTGATTAGAGAATAATTTAAAATCATAAACTCCTGAAGCGCCATTCAAGCAAACAAGCTGCTTTAATGTTGAGAAATGGACTGAAAATAAATATTAATTGTCAAGTTAACTTGAAAGCTCATGAATTAAGGACATTTTAACTTCTCGTGGCTCTGAATGACCGGATAATATAGTTTACCTTTTAGACATCTGTTAATGCACAGTTTGGGATTTTTAGTCTCACAGATTTTAAGCTACAGCTTTATAAAAGGGGATGGGTTTTTTTGGGTCACCCAATCAAAACTTTGAAAGTGGATTTCTCCACACATTGCTGTTTCATTGAGCTCATATTTGTTCTGTTTGAATACTCATTGTACACTCGAAATTTTGCCTTTTTCAATTTGCTGGCTCGCAGTTGATTGGCTAAATTTGCAATGTTGATCTAAAGATTGGCTGCAAATGCTTTTTCCAAAGATATTTCCCTTTTCCAGAAAAAAAGAATTCTTTTTAGTCTTATTCTAACTTTTGGACGCAGAGCCTGCCCGCCACAAGGCCGTTGACCAGTGCACCAATCACTTAAAGCGTCAAGCTTATTGTGCTTTTGATGACCATTTACGGGCTAGGAACCACATAAAAAAACTAATACAAAATGCTTAAACGGCTCAAAATTACAAAATTTAGATTTCTTGCTGATTTTTATGCTAGCATAGTTGTAATCATAAAATTTGTGATTTAATTTTCAAGAAAGCTCAATGTTCAAATTAATTAATTTAACACAGACACACGTCTACCAAAACGTTTTCGATGAAATAGGCATGTTGATTATAATAAGCATGTCGAGCATGTTTAATAAGCATGTTGAGGTTGAAAAAAGTTTTTGATCGTTTCTGAAAGATCATTTCTTATTGTCAATTTTTTTTTGATTTGCTGATCAATAATTTCCAGTCATATATAACGTTATAATATCACATATAAAAAATCATTTAATATAATCACAGACACTTCAGTTAAACACTTGTTCAACATTTTATAAAGGGGAAATAACATTTTCTCGAGATGATGACTTTTTTTGATACGATAAGCTTAATCAACACTGAATGAAAGCTCCCGAGGGGTGTAAAAAGTAATTAGTTACTTTTGAGTTGGCATCGGCGTTACAGTATATCCGCTAGTACTGCGCTATCTAAGACAATTTGTTGGAGATAGAGATCTGTCAAGATATAGTTGACATAATATGGAGTGTAGCGGGCAATATTTCACAAGAAAGCCTGCTGAGGGGAAATGAAAATTTGTCGAGATAGCGGATGTCGTGATAGCGGATGTCAACCGTATTACCGAAGTGAAATGATACTGAAAGCCCTGTGGGGGGAGGGGGAGGGGGGTAAACCATAAAATATGGATACTGGTATGTGCCGCCGATAATATGGGTTTGAAGGCAATAGATTCCCTAAATATGACTACGATTTTAACAAAAATAATTTAATGTTGGGTTAGATATTTAATATTGTCCTTAATGTTAGGTTACTTCGAATAAAATGGAACATTAATGTAAGGAATAAACAAAAATTTGAACATCAAAGATGGGTTGGTTTACAAAGTCTCAGAGGCACATTCCCGTTTGACCGTGGGACGTCTACCCTCCCCCATCGGATCTGAAACTCTTACTTAAAGGATATAGAAAAGAGTTTGAGTTAACGGAGAGTTTATTTTTATGATTTTATGATTATATTACACTAACTATTCGAATAATCTGCTCGTTACTTTATCATACTTTTTAACATTAATTTCTAGTTGATTTAAATTTGACCCACCGGGAACGAAGCCTTCCCAGCTGCTTGACGCATACTGCCTGCCTAAGCGCAAAAAAGTGAAATTTTACTCACCTAGATTATCTGTATCTTGTCAATACAATCTAATCTTCAAAAATTGTGAAAGAAATACATCCAAATCTTTAAAAACTTGCTGAAATCTAAAGTGTAAATCTTTGCTGGTGATTTGATGGTCTATAATGTCATGAAGCAAATGTAGAATGGGAAGACAAAGGCAATTATTGTTCTCGCTGATTAGAATTTAACCATCTGGATTGACTATGATTATACCCAGGCCAGAAATCAGTATTATTAGCAGATCTTTAACGCCAGTCTTAACACCAATAGTTCATTATGCTGGGGGATGACGATTCAAGCTTTTCAAGTACAATATACTGTACCACCTTTCACAAAATTTACTGTGGCTTTAAATTGTTACAAATCTCTCTCAGCAATATCGCTGTTGTATTTGCATGTGACCTTCACCAGGGGGGTACTGTTAATAATTTAGTAATTTATTTATGATATTAATACAATACAATTATTTATCTTTGAGAAGAGTTTGAAGAAATTAAACATTTCCAGCATTTTTGCGAAATATGTTCCAAATTGTTTCGGTAAGGAATCGCACATATTGGATCCCTAAAAAACGCAAAGAGGCTGCAGTTTTTGTGATGTTTTCACAGTGGTTTTAACTTAGGCTGTGCTGTGGCTCCTCAGTGTGCATTTGGCTCGTTTGGCTGCTCGGAATTCGATGGGCTCCTTTTTATAAGTGAAATGAGTTATTCCTCAAGGGTACAGGGACACATTCACACACACGGGCACATGGACACAGGGAAGAATGATAACTCACGTTTCGTAATGACCTTGACCAAATCTCTTTTATTATGTCCCCCGTGCTCTTTAAAATTTAAATATTTATAAAAAGTATGTCAGAAAATATTTTGTTTACAGAAAAAAATATAGCTTAATGATTGTTGCTTGAATTAAAAAAAAAAAACAGTTCAACAACATGCTTCCATTTGCACAACTACTGATTTTGCTACCAGCTGATGATATAAATCAGGAAACAGCAAGTACTTTTGGTCTGTTGCACTGTGCGAAAATACGTTTTCTACTCCACGGGAAGCGTGAATGCTGCGTTTTTTAGTATTAGTCTTTTGATTGCTTTTGAAAAGAAAAGAGATTTAATTGTTTGAGCTGACTACCACTGGCTTAAATCTCACGTGTTTCCATACATTAATTTTGTGGCCCAGCAATGTACATCATTTTCTGTGGCAAATTGCAATGGAAATCCTTTAATTTGCTGTTTAGAAATTTGTAGCAAATGCTTTTATTGGCTGCTTAAAGTGCTTATGCAACCAAATTTTCGACCTCGATTTTATTGTATTTTATGAAAATTTGATGTTTTCTGAGAAGAA
>JAYJMH010032144.1:0-16828 GCA_036873815.1 Phacellophora camtschatica
AAGTTAATAAATTGCTATAATAGAATATGAAAATATGTTTAAAGAACAAAACTGACAAAAATCAAGCATTTTGGTATAAAATTCCCCAAAATTGACTTGAGTTTCTTTTGAGAAATAGACCATGGTCAGCAATGGTCAGACCATGTTTTCAGATTTTTTTTTTCCTTATCGAAAAAAGTTAATAAATTGCTCTAATAGAATATGAAAATATGTTTAAAGAACAAAACTGACAAAAATCAAGCATTTTGGTGTAAAATTCCCCAAAATTGACTTGAGTTTCTGTTGAGAAATAGACCATGGTCAGCAATGGTCAGACCATGTTTTCAGAATTTTTTTTTCCTTTTCGAAAAAAGTTAATAAATTGCTCTAATAGAATATGAAAATATGTTTAAAGAACGAAACTGACAAAAATCAATCATTTTGGTGTAAAATTCCCCAAAATTGACTTGAGTTCCTGTTGAAAAATAGACCATGGTCAGCAATGGTCAGACCATGTTTTCAGAAATTTTTTTCCTCATCAAAAAAAGTTAATGAATTGCTGTAATAGAATACGAAAATATGTTTAAAGAACAAAACTGACAAAAGTTTCTGTTGAGAAATAGACCATGGTTTGCAATGGTCAGACCATGGTTATACCAAAATGATAGTAAACACAGAAAACATTATATTTCTCTGTTATTTTAATTCAGAATTAATTATTTAAAAGTTTGATAACCTATATTTTTGAAAAAAAAGCTATTTAAAATAAGTCCAAACAAAAATTTTTTTTTATTGCTCAACCATGGTCAGATTAGTTCACAAGAATCATGGTTGACCATGGTAGGACCATTGCCAACCATGGTTGAGCAATGGACCATGGTTGACTTTTCGCAGGGGCACGCAACCAGATTTTCCTAAATTAATCCCAAAAAATTTCCCAAGTTGTTAAGAGATTTTTATTAATGTTGAAAATGCATAACATTTTTGGTCATATTTTTCTGGTGTTTAGGTAAATAAATACATTTTCCTTCACTTCCAATCAACAGTTTCCTTCACATCACAAAACAAAAATGGTTTAACCGAGTGAGTTCAACAGGTCATATAAAATCAGGCATTGACTGATTGAAGCAATTCAAGCACTGTTTTTAAAGCAATTCTTTTTTATGAAGAGGCAATCTTAACCACAAGACAGAGACTGCTGTTCAATTTTGTCTTGGGAATAATCAACACAATGTGAATATAGACAATGGATGTAGAGAAGTCTCATTATGTCAGAAAAACAAGAATTACACAGCATTCCCAAGCCAACAAAAACATTATTAGTTTGTATTTTATTAGGTAAAAGTGCTTAAAATAAAAATGGCTACCATATGACAATCATTTTGTTGCTTTTTCGTACATTTTACCCAGGTTTGAAACTTTCTATTGCATGCCAAATACATTCGGAGTGCACTTGAAATCTTGGGCGTGCAAATCTGGAATGTAGCGCACAAAGTCTCAAGATGTTTGTGAGGGATGTGCATTTTATGTGCTTTTGTCAATATTTTTACGTATTAATAAATAGTGTAAAGTTATTAACTAGGAATTTTACAATCGCCTCATTTTATAAAATCCATACATTCAGTGTATTTTAAATTATATTAAAATCCCCCCAAAATTAGAGAAATATATAAGTTTTAATGTGTGTTTCAAGCTTTGAAACAATGTTTGAATCATTCAATAGCAATCAATTGGTCAATCAATTGGTCAATCAATTGGTCAAGCCCCCAGGCCAGCCCCTGTTTATCTGTCAAAAAAAGAGGAAACTCTTTTTGGGGTCACCCGGTACTTGGCAGTCTTCAAAAAAAAAATAAACAAATGAACGATGGAATTGTGAGTATCCATGGTTCCTATGTACTTCCAAGAGCACGTTTGGTCGAATTTTAAGAACGCTTTATTTACTTAACTTTTTTAGGCCAAGGGCAACCCAAACAACACACCTTGCCTTCACGTGCGTCACCTTGGATTTCGATGTTGAACTCATATTGACAAAAATTATGTTTTCTTGTAAATTGAAAAACAAAATTTTCGATTCAATAAAGCAAGCATAAGCCTCTAAAGTGTAAATCCGATCTGTTACTGGCAAGGAAAATCGCCACAAGACAAAACAATGCCGCAAGCAAGTTCAAGAAAGATGAAAACAACCTTACCAACGCTTCGGCTTGACCCAGCGGTATCTGGTCGTCAGCCATGACTTTAATCAATTTACGGCATTCGTTGAATCTTTATATACTGCTTTCTCTGCAATTATAACATTCCCATTTTATTTCATGGATTTCACAGCAAAATTCCTGAAATACGATTGCTTTCGACAAATCAATCAGCTCCTTCGTACTTTTTTTCCTGTAAGTTAGTCCCCAAAATGAACTGGCCAATGGGCGTTCACGAGTGCTTGCATAGCCAATCATGGTCACTTCGGTGTAATTTTTAACCAATCAGTTTTGAGATAAGCTATTGTTGCATTTGTTGCAGGTGAAATACCGAAGAATTATCATGTAAATTTTAAAATACGTGTCCATTGACACTAATTTCACTCCCCTCCCTTTTTACGCAAAAGAACAATATACTGACAATACTTAGCAGCAGGTTTCAGAATAGCGAGGATGAAGTTTCCCCCCTCCCCCTCCTCACTCAACTTTACAGAGATACCCAGAATTCAATTTAGTGTAGAATACTTTAGCTGTAAACAGAAACTACAGGCATGGCCTAACGCAAAATACTAACAACAAACAAGTTTTGTGTTCTTCGAAACTAAATTTACAGTTTTAAATTTAGTAACTAGTCTCGATTCTATTTATGAATTATATGCCTTTGGAAACAAGATAAACTTTAAAGATATAAGAAGTATTAGTTTCAAGTTTTAATATTTATTCTAATATTTTCAAATTTATGTAACAGACAATACAATACTACTAGACTTAGACACAACAATAAAATCAAAATACAAACTGATTAAGTATAAATTAATTTTCACTTTAGAAATAAATTTCAGAACTACACTGAGGAACTTTCAGGATAGGTTGACTAATAGTTTTTTCAATGTTGAGGGATTGCCATTTCTTGACTTTTAGTAGTTCATTGTTTACGCCTTATAAAAGCACATCAATGTTATCAGATTCCATGTAAATATCAGTATGGTCTGCAAATATCAGGTGTGGTCCCAGAAAAAAAGATAGCAGCTTTGACTAAGCCTAGCGCTGCGAGTTTAACTCAAATTTATTTGAAACAATTTTTGAAATATTTCTTGGTAGTCAACTTAAAAATTGATACCTAGTTTGTTATTATTCATGCATCGAGGTATGAATTCTGAAAGTTCAAATTTGCCTACAACCCAAAACTCATAAATTGTATTTAATGGTGCATGGAAACACATTCAGAAAGAAATCAGAAAATTTAAAATTAAACGCTTATTTATGGATACAGCCACTATGGTGTGCTATTTTCTTTACAGCATTCATACCAAAAATCTACCAAAATGAAACAACAATTTTAGTTTGCAAAAACTTTGGGTCAAGGACAAAGGATTTTCAAGATTCTTTTTGGAATCAGTTCTGATTTTTTTCAAAATCAAAGTGTGTTGTCTGGAACACCGCAGCAATTCAGAAAATCCTACAACACGAAACATCTGGTTTTAAGGTAGGCCACTGGTCGAAAATTCAAAACTTAAAAATTCATGGAAGTACTCAACTTGACATCCTGAATAAAAATCGTTATTCACTTATTAATAAACTCGCATTGTTAACATGAAAGCCACAACCAAATGGTAAGATATTTAGAACCATCACACATAAATGTTTGACGAGCTTCTCCTATGGGGGGCTGCTGCCCCCAAACCCCCGCTGTTTAACATTGTATGTACGTTATTCATAAAACACACTATAAAACACACTATAAAACACACCATATCTATGCCTTAAGCGGGGGTTTGGGGCGGTAGCCCCCATGAAACATGAGATCAATTACAATTAATTATGTGTCATGTGTCAAAGGTATTTTGGTGGTTCATTCATTCGAACCATAGGCCTTATTGTGGTCCTTTTCACAACTCACAATTTAGAATTCACAATTTACAATTTACAATTTAGAATTCACAATTTAGAGTTCACAATTTAGAATTCACAATTTAGGATTCACAATTTTTAAAAAGAATTTCTCGGATTAAAGAAGAGATAGACTAGGGACAAATCTAACTTGAACTTTGAAGTCGATTTTCTCAAAACGCAATTTTTATATGGCTAAAAAATGGATGTCCATATACCATTTTGATGGTCACAATATGGAGAGTGAACTTACAGTTCTCAATTCTGAATACCTTCTATGTTTAAAATGCAAAAATGAATTTGAGCGATATTCTCAGCACTAGCCTTAGTCAAAACTGTTACCACATTTTTGGGACACCCGATAGAAAAAAAACTAGATTTGTTGAGACGTTGAGAAGGTCGTTAATATGTATGAGAAATAGTAAAAGACCGAGAACTGATCCTTGTGGAACGTTGGGCCGAGGACCGATCCAAGTACCTTCTCTAAGAGTGGATGAGTGACCCTTTGCTAATACATATTGTTTATAATCTGATAAATAAGAATAAAATAACTTTTGAGCTATATCTTTGTCTGATACCATAATGACTCATTTTTTCTAACAATTTTGAGTGATTTACATTATCAAAAACCTTTTGCAACTCAATAAACATCCCACAACTGAATGGTTATTTCTGAAACCAAATTGCAACCTATAAAGAGTCTGATAGATCTCAAAGAATTGATAGAGATGCTAGACGCTAGCAAGGGCAGATTTTGTAACAATAGTGAAATTGACACGCCAATTTCAAAGCGATTGTCCATCGAAGACAAAGCGAATTCTCTTAAGTGGAAAATCAAAACAAACAAAGCAATGTTTTGATTTTATGCTTGAGGTAATTCGCTTTGTCTTGAATGGCTAATTGCTTTGAAATTGGTGTGTCAATTTCATTAGTGTTACAAAATCTGCCCTTGTTAGAAACGGTTGTACATGACTTTTTCGAAGATTTTACTAAATATCGATAGCAATGATATCGGTCTATAATTAGAAATCAGGTACGCCCACGTCTGAGCGTCCGGGCGTTTCTTCCAAGCCATCCAAAAATTCGACCGGCATCTCATTAAATTAAAATTGAAACCAGACAGCTGGAGATGTTCCTCCCAAATGGGTAAAGTTTTCTAAATTATTCCTGTTTGGCAATTCCAAGTAAAGTTTACTCTCCTCAAGCTTATTACCCATTCTAAAGAACGTTTTACAAACAACAAGGGCACCTAACTTGTATGAATTTTTTATTCTCAGTGCTGTTTCGCGACGTAGTACACGGAGCACTTGGTGTCAAATCTCAACAGGATTAAGTCATTTTGTGGTTTCAAATGCAGGTGTCAGTTGAAAATGTGATATGATATTAAGGATTCAAGGATATAATCACAGGGAACAACCCAAAATCTCACGAAACTATTTGGTTTTACGTTGGAGTGTGTTCAGCTTTAGTGGTCAAACAATCCAAAATCTTACCAAAATGTTTGGTTATATTTCGGATGTTGTTCAGCTTTAGTGGTCAAACAATCTAAAATCTCACCAGACTGTTCGGTTTTACGTAGGAGTGTGCTCAGCTTTAGTAGTCAAACAATATGAAATATCACCAAACTGTTTGGTTTTACGTTGGATGGTGCTTTTAGTGGTCCAAAATGTTACTACATTTTGATTCGCTTTTAGCCAAAAACTTGATCCAAACTTAAAGAGCAATAGGAATTTAGACGGATAGCTTTTTACAAGAAGTGCATTTCAACTAAAACCATTTTGCAGTCAATCCAAAATTGTCTCAGTTATCAGAAATTCTGCAAGAAAAATCTACGTTATTTTCCTATTATTTTCCCCTGGAAAAAGTAAATTATGACGTTATTATGCGAAATTCTCTCAACTGGAAAAAGAAAACATCTCCTCCGCAACATTGCTTTTTTCAGTTGAGAGAGTTTCACTTTGTTCTCGAGAGATAATCGCTTTGAAACTATCGTGTGTCAATGCAACAAGTGGCAATTTTGCATGTACTTGACATATTATATGCTTTCACAATTTCACAAGAATCGTGTGTCAATTTCATTATTGTTAAAATAAATTCTCCTCTGTTATCTCGACTAAGAACTAACACCGACCGTGAAGAAAAATAGGCAATTAACTGAGCAACAAAATAACCTAGTTTTCATTGACAGAATCTAAAAATTAAAATGATTTCTCGGCAAAAATCCAAAGTGCAATATCAAACACTTTTCCCACCATTAAATGCCAAACACTTTTTTCCAATATAATAATTTAGTGCTTAGTATTTCCTGTGTTTAGGGTTGCAAAAAATATCAGGTATCTCCTTTCTTCGGGGCTTTCGTGGAGGCTCCTTTCCAAAATTACGAAAACTTCCTGACATCAAATTGAAACAATCCAATCAGAATAAATGTTTTTATTGAAGTTAAACCTCGTGATTCGCAATTATTTATCTGAGAGCCAGATCTTGGCCCAAACAAAAAACGGAAGGCACTATGTAAAAAAAAGCTACTTGAAGATCAAAGGCTTCTTTTTACTCCCAGCCAATATCAATTTACGTATGTTTTTCTCTCATTTTTCTCTGAGAGTCGTTTTCTCTCATTCTACCGCGGTCGGAGCTACACATAATTATCTTCCAACCCTGGCTGTGGTTCACAAATACTTTAAAATAAAAATTAACAAAACTATCAACATTATAAATGATATCAGTAGCTCAAAAAATGTTGCCAGGTTTGCAAATTTGCCATGGAGAAGCTTTAGTTGTGGTAATTTCGATTATACTCGCAATTTCTGTAAGAAGCTTCAGCTTAAAGTTTGATACCTTGTTTGCCAAAATCTACTAATCCCTGACATATACTGAAGAAAATCCAACGTAAGTTGACTCACTTAAGTTAAAATGTATTTTTAGCAGATTGCAGCAATGTAGACTCCTCTATTCTTGATTTACTTGAGTACAGCCCCGGAGGTACATGACTTGCCATCTGACGGTGGTCTGCCGCTCAGATTTCAGAAAGTTACCGAGTTCTAAAAAGATAAAATTTGCCTTGGAATCCCCTGTTGTGAGATATTTCTTTTCAAAAAATACCTATATTACGGCCCTTGGTTTTCATGGTTTTTGTCACAAGGTACCCACTTTTATGGGGATTTTGCGGGTATAACTTGGTGATTATTAGGTAGATTTTAGCAAATAAGGTATCAAACTATAAATTTAAGCCGATCATATCAAATTCGAGGAAAAGCACAAGTTATCAAAAGTAAAACTACTCCAAAGCAGCTTTGCAAACGTGAAATGGGGAAATTTTTCTGTGCCACGCGGTAGGTTTCTCAATTGCCTAATACAAAACAGCAAAGAGAGTAACACTGAAAGCAATCCATGCCACTGTGAACATAGAAATCGTCAAATATTTACAGTTATGTTCTCTTGTCACCATTTCTCATTCCAATCGTCCACATTTTCTTTTCCAAAGCCTATGTTTTATATATAGAACACTCTGACCCTCGATGTGCTTATGTGATCGACATTGTCAAAGAACTTGGTTTCAATTACAACATTTCCGCTAAAAAAGGAAATAAATTTAGATCAAATCTTCAAGAATTTTCAATCCTTAGCAAATTAATTCTTTTTAGATGTTAAACATGAGCTGTAAAGAAATGTATTAGTATCGTTAATAAATAGCCTGTTGAAACTCATCTTGGGTTCTTGCTTTGTCACTTGTTCATTAAAAATCAATCAGAGCTAATCTGTTGATCAACGATCACCATATTAAAATGGCATTGCATTTTTACGATACTACACGCGTTTCCTATAGCTCATGTTTTAAACAATAACAAAAGACATTAAATTCTATTATATTTTATAGTCATCAATAAAATATGCTCCAATCGAGTTCTAAGTATATATATTCCATAACTTGGATGCTTTGTTTGGTGTCATTTTATCACCCCATTTTGCCTTTTACATAATGTAGTACTTAGTTTGTCTTGTGTAATTAAATTATAATCATTTGTTTTAAATAGCTTTTGAGGAAACGTGGAAACATGTTTAACGGATATATAGGGTGGATTGTACCACGGTTCTAGGCAGCTATAAATATCTGACCAATAATGGGATCTAGTTTTTGCACGTCACATTATGCTTTCATGTGATCAGTTCTCGTATGGTCTGAAATTTCCTGAAAGTAAAGTGATCCTTGTATAAAATCTTTCATGTGATCAATTAACCCACGTTGAATTGAGTAGATAATTATTTATAGTACTGCTTGCATTGCATCCGTCGATCGTCTTAAATGTTCTTTCTGTTATGCACTCGATGCATAATTTTTCAAATCTTGAAGTTTTCTACTTCAAGATTATTTCATTATTTGCGCAAGAAGTTGGTATAGAGCCCACAACTTTAATGGAACAGTGCTTTATAACAATTATATTTTGTAGAATGAAAATAAAAATGCTGCAATCAAATTCTAAGTAGATTCCATAACTTGGATTCCTTGTTTGACGTCATTTTGTCGCCATCACTTTGCCTCGGTTCTGCCTTGAAAATGACTTATTTTTGAATACGCAAGTGAATTATACCAAACCGGGTTATAAGATATTTGGCATGGGAGCACACTGTTATTGTAGGGAGCTAATCCTACATGAATTCACTGAAAACAACAAGCAAGCAGACTTCAGCAAATTAGCAAATTAGTTTTTCTAGAATAGAAATTAACAGTTCTCCTCTAGCATTTTAGTATTTGTTTAATCAATGAGAAAATTAAAGCAAAATAAAAAATGTCCCTGTGGAGGAAGAAGTAGACTTTAAGGGGAGCCTGGAGGAGAGCATTAAGAAAAATGTAATTAAATCCACCAAAAATCTTTGGCAATAAAATTGGCTTTTAAAAAGCTTTCAGAAACAGCGATTTTCGCACGTTACTCACTTCAAAACATTAGCAGGCATCATTTGGCTTTCAGGAGCAGCTTCGATCAAAGATTGCCAAGTGTTAGTGGAATCAGGAATGACAAAACCAAATTCAAAATACCATTCTAAAATAAAGTTGTATTATAATATTGAAACAATAAATTGAAACGATAATATTAAATCAAAAATACTCAATGTAATGTGGCAAGCAATAACAGCTAAAATCAGAAATAGTTTTGTTATTTTTGGAACAATCTAAATATCTCATTTGAAAAATTTTTCCAATGCTGTTAATATTACCAACCAGATTCGTTTGCTTCTTTAATTTCTTTTCTCGGATCAGAACGCAACTTTATGTGCTTGGAACATAGGGTTGTTTCTCATAATATGACAACTTTGCTAGAACAAGCTGGAAATTTCATTTATGCCAGCAAAGCCAAGTTTTTCCATTTCAAAGCATTTTCAAGGCATTTGAGAGATACATTTGTAATTTTATATCATTTATACCTAATTTGTAACTATTTGTACCTAATTTTTCTTCAAATTATGCCTAATTTTGCTAAGGCGCCTTTGAATATATTTTTATTGTAGATAAATTGCGCCATAGAAATGTTCTAATAATAGCAATAACAAAGCTGGGATTGCCAGGACTGCTGAAAGTAAGGCTCAATAATCCCAGTAACTTTGCAGTCCCAGTCATTCATAACTTAATTGTTGCAGTGATCATAGTCTTGCTCCTAGACTATTTTGTTACTTTTCCCTTCTAAAATTCCGTCCCGCAGTTCCCCCAGTTTGACAGAATTTTTGCAAAATAGTCTTGGAGCCAGACTACAGTGATCGTGGAATTCTATCTCAGCTAAGCGATCCTGGTTATCCACGGTTGAGTGCACATTGATATTTATTCAGTAGAAACATTCCCTTCCTGAGCAACATCAATTTCCTTGCTGAGAAACATCCATGCCCTTCCTGAGCAACATACAATCCCTTCCTGAGCAACATCCTTTGCCTTCCTGAGCAACATCCATTCCCTTCCTGAGCAACATCCATTCCCTTGCCTAGCATTTCCCTTGTTGCAAGTCTTAGTTGCTTCTTCGTTTGTAGGAAAAGGACATGCTGCAGGTCAAGATCATGAACGCCACTATGCTTCTCTCGTGGCCTTTCCCAGGTGGTTCTTAATTCTCAGACAAATAAATTTAATTAAATCTGAATGAAACATTAACTTATTTCTACATGAAGCAATCAAAGGTACAATGGAACATACTACAGATCATTGAAGAAATAACAGTGATATAATATAATCAAGCAAATGTTCATACTAAAAAGTTTATTACCTTCCAAACATTTTCCCTTGAAAAGCACCCTTTGCTCCAATCTAAATTTTGCCATTTCTTCTTTAGATGTAAAGTTTATTTCTCTTGATACTGCTTTGCATTTTAATATTTTCTTTGGCACTCTGGCTGCAAGAATAAAAAACCTTACATGCTGTTTTGTTTTTTACTATGAATCAAACGACAAAATATTGTTACAAGGCACGTTGTTTACGCTATATCGTAACTTCGGTTTTACGCCATATCGTAATTTCGTTGCTACACTTTATCGTAATTTTGTTGTTACACCATATCATAATTTCGTTGCAACGCCATATTGTATTTTCATTATTACGCCATTTCGTAATTTCGTTGTTACGTCATATCGTAATTGCGTTGTTATGCTTTATCGTAATTTCATTGCTACGCCATATCGTAATTTTGTTGTTTCGCTACATCGTAATTTTGTTGTTACGCCATATCGTAATTTTGTTGTTACGCCATATCGTAATTGCGTAAACGGTAGATGAAAATTGTATTTCAAGACATGGCTGGTGGTGATGCAAAAAGTCAAGCAGTGCAGTTGAAAATGTTCAGAAAGTACGAGAAAGAAGACATCATTGGATTTAAAAAAGAAGAGATCAATGGAAGAGCAATGGTTACAAATTTATGTTGTCTTTAACTTTTATGAGAGTTTACAGTAAATTTTACATTTTCAAGTTTTTCCTTTTCTAGTTTCAACCAATGAGGGGTATAATAAAGGGAGCCTCGGAGCAATTTGATTCATAAGGAATCAAACACTATAGTCGATTTTGATTTTGATTTCCATCCTTTTATCACGAGAAATTTCCAAATATCTAAAAATAACTTTTCCAACAATTCAAATGACGAATCACAAGAAATAAAATAGTTGATTATGTTGCATGGCTAAAATGTAAATGTGTAATACCAGGTTTATATGTAAATACCATGAATTTTCAATATTTCAGATCTCGTCATCGGTTTCGCTAAAAAATTTCGCTAGAGAAGTGTTGAAAAATGGTTACGGAATACATTTGATCAGCCTCGCAAAATTTACGTGAGCAAATTCGCAAAATTATTCTTTACCAAATTTTCATGTGCTAAGTTACTTAGTGAAGGCCTTTGCTATGTATACAAAATTTTCTTTTCTATATACACCCAAAATTCTTTGTTACCATATATACACACACAATTCTCTGTATAACAGTATTATTCGCATAGGGCATGCTACGTGTCAAAAACCGGCAAAAAATTTAAAGGAACGTTCTGGATTGGCTAAACTGCACTAAAATTGAGCTAAATGTTGATTAAAATTTTTAACACAAAAAAGAATACAGTAAAAGTAAAGTAATTGAAAAGTATGGGGTGACCCCAAGAAACTATCTTTGTTTGCAGGGCTGTAGCTCAAAATATGTGAAACCATGAATCTCAAGTTGTGGATAAAGAGATGTCCAGAAGGAAAATTTAATTGCTGATATTAGTCATGAGAAAAGTTTGGTATATCATCCATCCAGTCATCAACCACATTTACCCATCTAAAATTGAAATTTCCCTAATCCATGAACCTTCAAGTTAATTTGAAGAAACATCATTTATTTCCAGTCCATGTTTTGGCATTAAAATCACAATGATTCATCAGTCAACTTCCTAAGTCAATACAGGAGCAAGCAGATTGTCAAAATATTAACAGAAAATGAATGTCATGGTGTTCCTTTAAATTGACTTTAAAAGACATTCAAATGAAGGCAATTATAATTTCCAGTTTAAGAAGGTAAATGTGATCATAGATCACAGGATGATGTCTTAAATGATATCTAAGATCACAGGATGATATCTAAGTTTGACTTTCAGATGTTGTTTCGATCACAATTGAACATTTTTAGCCTTCTGAAACTAATATGCAAACAGATATATTATTTTGGGTCACCTGGTAGGTCTAGCCTCAATGGATATTTCTTTGATTTGGTAATAAAGTTATAGGTTTTTCTTAAATTCCAGAGAAAGCTCAGATTAAGGTGCACGTCACAACCCTCACACTTCCCTTTAAACAAAGAAATAATTTTGTATTGTGGCTAAAAATGCAAAACAAAGAAACACAAAAGGAAAAGTAGCTTGTGGCTTAAATTTTTTGAGATTCTCACCTTCATGCTCAACCCCTGGAAGAGACCTACAAAAAATGAAATGGTTGCAAATAAAACAATAGTGGCTGCAAAACTAGATGAGAACTAGTTGAAAAAAGGCAGCAAACTACAGTAGTTGAGAACCAGCTTGTGCTCAAGAGTGAACTTAACAAGACAGAGCCAGGGTAAATCTCTTTTATTGGTGCCTTTCAGATTTTCTGGAAATGAAGGAAACACTGTTTTGATAAACTTCCATGCTAATATTTTTACCAACATTTCAATAAAAAAGTGAAAAACACCGAAGGGTCCTGTATTAGAATTTTCAAACTAGATTCTCATTTTTACAGAGTGTTTCAAATTGTCATAAAATGTTCAGGCTGTCAAATTTTCTCATTTTTCATTTTCCCCCAAAATATGAAAATTTCCATTCTTCTTCCCATTGGAAAATTGGTGCACTGTGAAGAATATTTAACCCTGGTTAAATTAAAATTACAGAGGCAACACTTGTCTGTGTACAAACAAAGCCATATGAAGCAATGCAAAATATTCTAATAGCAAGCCAAGCTTACATATCTTCACATCTAAAAATTAGTTTGTAACACTAACCATTTGTAACACTAGCCACATATAAAAATTTGTTACATATAAAAATTTGTAACACTAAACCACATACAAAAATAAAAGAATTCAAGCTGTAACTGAAACAAATTTTACACTACTTACATATCTTCACTTCCTTGCCATAAAACTTTGCCATTCTCTGCATCTCTTAAATTCATCCAGTTTCTTATAGTAATATTAGGTCAAAGAATTTTATTGCTACATACATATTGTATTCAACTTCATTTTAATTTAATTTTAAAAATTTCAACAAAAATAACAAAAAACAATGCAACACAAATAAAAAACAAGACAACACAATTAAACATGTTTTTGGCAATATTCTTCATATTTGTCAGCTTCTACCAGACTTTCTAGTCTGGATTTTCCAGGTAGCCTCACAGTGTCTTAATTTGCAGTGGGTAAATATTCTTCTCAGCTTTTCACATTTTTACTGCAGGGTGTAAAATACGCTCACAGGACAAAAAACTGACTGGACTACACGACTTAAGGTTTCACAAATACAAAATAGAGACAAGCTGATTTGGAATTATCAATAGACAATAGTTGGGACAAATTTTGAATTCTTGTAATCGTGTCATGGTCCAAAAGAAACTTCTCATAATGCACAAGTGTAGACTAAAAAGCATTGGCTTGAGAGAAAGTTCAATCGGGGCCGGATAAAGACATTTACATGCCCATTTGTATTTTGTTGCGAATGAGAGCGATTTTCCGACCTGAGTCATTCTGTCCTGCTTCATTTGCAAAATTGTACTAACAAAAAATAGTCATAAATAAATCTTAAATCTTGCTCAAAAATTCACATTTTTTCTTGATTTCTTAAAGCTCGTTTGGAATTTTAATCATTGATCCATTTGTTATAATCATTTATTAAATTCATAAAGTCTTATGCTGTAATAATGTCGGACGGGCCTAAAATAAAACTAGCTAAGTAAGGCCTATAAAAATAATAAAACGAAGTTGCTGCCCCTCCTGCCCATGAAAAACTGTTTGAGTTGTTCAGTTCAGCCTATAAAATAAAGAAATCTTTTACTAAAATCAGCATTAATTCATCATTGAAAAGATACAGTTTAAAGCCATCCATGACCTTATCTTGTGTGCTCATAACAACGAAAACTGCGTCAAGACTGCAGCTTTCTCGAATAATCTCGCAAGATGGTGGAGATCGAACAGCTATTGTGTTTACAATTCAATTCAAGCATTTTACTATCACAAATCACAATGGCAACAATAAATTGTTTTCAAAATACCGCACCGCATTTCCTCTGTTAAGTGCCCCGAGCGTTTATTAAATGGGGAACTTTTGGAAGAGATAAATATGGGTATTACTCTGAAAGGCAACATGGCGTTCAAATCATTGAATGGTTAATCTCATTAATTTCTCCTAACCAAATTGAATAACATTCACACCAAATTGAATAACATAACATTAAATCTTTGGAAGTTCCAGAGAACAGTAATGTAGTGCCACTAAAATAACAAGGGGGCCTCCAATATAAAAATAACTCTTTTCCCCCTAGCTCTACAACACTGCCAGGGAACAATGGAAGAATCGTTAATGGAACATCAACAGAACGGGGGTATGCCAATTAAATTCCTGCAAGTTTTTAGGTTGAGCAGCCAATATCTGATTGGTTATCACAGAAACAAAAGAGTGGTGAATAAGAACACACAATTTGAACATGAGCACTCAGAAGCAAATTAAACAACCTGGGGTGCCGAAATAGCGACCAAAGATTTTCAAGTTTTTCACATATTGCTCAAGTATGTATCTCTTGCGATTGCACAATACTTATGTTTTTCTACAAAACTAAGAGGGGAGAGGTGTGTAGGGGTTTATAAAAAATACAGCGCGGATTACAGTTTTTGGCAGCATTGTGGATCCGGGTTGCACTCAACAAAGGCCACTTTAAATTTTCGGATTTGCAGATCTTGACGCAAAGTATCAGAGGATTTGCGGGTATAGTATGTACACCACATGCAACACGGATACCGCATTACGGTACAAAAGATTCTTAGTTTTCAAAAACTTTAGTAGCCAAATAAACATTTCTTAAGAGTTACTTAAGCTCAAACTTAAGAAATAAAAATTCAAAGCAAAACAAATACGTCTATTGAAAGGTAAACTAGTTCAATTATCGCAGTTTATATGTATATGCAAAGCTCATAAAAATTAAGGATAAATTTCTGGACTTCGCTTTTCTATATTAGAGCATTTTGATGATTATAACGCCATGCATTTGAGTGCCTGAAGCAAGGCAATTGGAATAAATTTTAGATATAAGAACAATCATCAAAAGAACGTTGAAAAACAAGACATTTATTTTATGGGGGGAAATTATTTCAACATTTTGCTGATTATCACTTTGTGTGGGGCTAAAACCGAACAATATCATAATTCGAAATTCGAATGAACTAAAAAGCCTATAGGGAACCCCTGAGTATTGATTTTGAGCCCAGAAAATATAAAAAGGAACCTAACGAGAAAGAAAAAATCAATACAGTAATATTATTGGCTTGAACTGAAGAAAACCAAACAATTTAGCAAAAAATTTAGCAATGTGACAGAGTTTATAAACATTTTACAAAATTATAACCAAAAATAGAATGTTGATGTAAAAACTTGAAAAAGTTTCTAAACTGCGGATTGACCTCTTACCCTAAACATTTTACAAAATTATATCGAAAAATAGAATGTTGATGTAAAAACTTGAAAAAGTTTCTAAACTGCGGTACAGGGACACAGGGAGGAATAACAACTTATGTTTCGTAATGCCCACGGAGAGCCCTTCCATGTGAATCAGCGAAATGTTGTTATAACTCGGCCCTTTTGTTCTTGAGTTCTTGTTTCTTGACAGTAAAGTACTCTTTCGACGACTGTCCTAGCATTTATACTTCAATACCGTAATAATTCGATTAAGCACTCCTCTCGAATAAGCCCCCTATCGAATAAGATCCCTCTTTTGAAGGCGACTTTTTTAATAACCCAGACAGAAAACAGAAATCGAATAAGCCTCCCCCGTCATATAAATGTCTTGTTTTTCAACATTGTATTAATTTCAGGCAATTTCGAAGTATTTCTTCATATTTTGTTTCTCTCTATTTCGTTCTCTATTTCATTTCGCTCTTTTTTGTTTCGTTTCGTTGAAGCCAAATTTTTCCAAGTGGTTGTTTATAAACCCGGGTGTTAAATTCGAGGATTATCTAATATTTCAAATTTTCAGGATATGGCAGAGAGGAGTCTCGAAAATACAAACTTTTCTAAAGAGGAAAATGGGATACCAAGAGAGGAAATTCATTCTTCAAACAGTTTACTGTCAAAAGAAAGTGAAAATGCATTGGATCTTTCATGCAGTGAATCATCTGAAAATGACAAGAAACATGCTATATTCATTGTACAAAGTCAAACATTTAGAGCCAATAAATCAGTTTTAGCAAAAAGCAGTGATGTTTTCAAGGCTGTGTTTTTTGGTCCGATGGCCGAAAGTTCACTGGAGATACCAATTCCTGACTGTGACAATATATTGGCGTTTAAAGATTTTTTGAAATTTATTGAAGATAGAGATGCACCAGTCAGTTGGAAAACCATATTCCAACTTTGGTACTTGTCACAAAAATACATGGTTGGGTCACTAACAAAAAAGTGCCACGTTTTTGTTTCAGAGAGATTGACAATGTTTTGATTGCATTACAAGAATGTTTAGGAATGCTGTCTTCAGAAATGGGAATGATCTACCTGGACTTTTTAAGGTCTGAAATCCCATCAATAATTATACACAAGTCATTTATT
>JAYJMH010032155.1:0-16826 GCA_036873815.1 Phacellophora camtschatica
TGTATATGAATGTGTCAATAAGATCTCTCCTTCTTGTTTTCATTCTTTCTTTGAGTTAGTTGGGTCTGTTCATCAATCTATCTTGTGTCTATGCTTTGTATTGGTATAATGTATTAATTTCCTGTATATGTATTAACTTCCTGTAATAGCTGTATATTTCTTGTAGTCTAGTTTTGTTATTGATAAATTGTATGTAGTGGAATTTAAAATATGAAACTGAACTGCAAATGGAGATACTAGTATGGTTTTTTTTTAGTCACCCGGTGTATCAATCAAATAGTCAGCAACACAACAACACAACATAACGGGCAGGTGAAAAATGTTATAGAATAGTGTTTATAAAAGCTGCATTTTAATACAATTTATGGCAAGGCTTGAATTTTATTTTGTAAGTTTATCAACAATCTTTAAAATCATACAAGATTTTAAGATGTCCTCTGATCTCCTTGTAAAATTATGCATTTTTAATTCTTCATAACGCGTCAGAGCTTGTTTATCCTGGTGAATAAATACCTGGTCGTTCTTTTCCTGGCGAATAAATACCCCAAATGACGACAATTATACATTTCTTCGTTCAAAGTGTAAATGTCTCATGAGTTTTCCAAAGGCCACAAATTAGAAAATTCGTCGTTCAAAGTGTAAATGTTTTCTAACGCGGTAGACCCCATTTATTGGTTGTTTATTCTGGCGATTACCCCCCCAAAGGACGATAACCATACATTTCTTCGTTCAAAATGTAAATGTCTTATGAGTTTCCTAAAAGACACAAAGTATACGTTTTTTCATTCAAAATTTTTATGTTTTTTATTGCGGCAGAGGTGTCCTGTGCGGGAAACTAAAAGTATATATTTGTTGCTATAGCGTTCAAATTTTTGAATGGTTGATCTCATTTTTTCTCCTAACTAAATTGAATAACATTCACACCTCTCGGCATTGTTCGAGCCGGATCTCGATAGTTTTAGGTTTCGGAAATAAAACGAATTTCACGTTTCGTTTTTCAAGTTTTTGTGAAAATTACTATTGCATATTAGTTTAAATGATTTTGGTCATATTTGTTCATGGAGATTTCTTTCATATCGGGAAAAAATATGAAAGAAATTTCCATGAACAAATATGACCAAAGAAATTTTAATGCACAAGATTATGTGCACAAGAAATACGAAGTGTGCACAAAAATGTTTTAAGAAACTTGTTTTGACAAAGTAAAATCTCTCACCTGGGAAAACATTGAAGGCAATAGACGATCTTCTCCGCATGGAAAGCTATCGAAATAAAAACCCAAAAATTGGACATAAAATCAGATTGTTTCACAGTTGGCCCAGAGGTGGAAGAAATATTTCCAAAGGTTGCCAGAGTGGTATATTTTATATTGTCAATGCATTTAGGACATAGTTTAATTGCAAATAGATTAATTTTGCTATTACTTTTTATACTGATAGCATAAATATTGTTTTTAATGTTTGTTTGAGAAAAGCCATGAAAAACGTCAATTTTTGAGAACGATTTTCTTCAATTTTTTCCTTCAATATTTGTGTTTGATTTTATTTTATTTGTGTTCGGTTTTATGATATGAGCATCAAGGAGAATGCTTGCTTTTCTTTTTATATCTAAAAATTTTAAATTCCAGTCTTTTACTGTGCATTGTACATGGTGTCCCAAAAAACTTGCATCTGTAAAAATATGAAAAATCAACAGGCAAATAAATTGGGCTCGATTTGATATTTTGCAAATACCGGGACTCAAACTTAAATTTTGATACATTCCTCAGTCAAATAGGCTGAATGATTGTGGAGTTACAAGCTTGGTCCAACTTTGATAGTGAAAGCTAAAATCATACGTTTTGAAATAATTGGATGCATTATTAAATTTTCATATTCAACATCGTTTAATATTAGATTCCTTATTTCCAAACGAAAAAAAAAATGCGCACTTAGCTTTTGATACCATACATGGGCTCTGGATTCAGCTTTCACTCAAATTTTGACTTTCGATGCTCGTAACTCCACAAATGTTCAAAATTTAGGTTGAGACCTTGGCATTGAAAATACAACAAACTGAAAGTTTGGTGTTTTGCTTTTTATTTTCCATATTTAGACAAACGTGCACTAAGCTTTTTGGGACACCTTTACACGCACAGGGTTTTTGTAACTCAAAATTGCATATGAGAATTTCGTATTGGATCCAGGATGACTTTGTTTACATTTAAGATTAGCCAAATACAACACGGAATGTTTATCACGTGATCATAAATACTGCAAGTTGATTGGCCATTTTCAAAATGTAAACAATGCAACAAATGAATGAAATACAAAATTCTTTTGTGCTATTCAAAATGCTTTTATGTAATTTGAAAGTAACGAGAAATATTTTCCTCTAGAACATTACAAAGCTGTTATTCTAGAATATTTTGTTTATCACCAATGCTGAATACTTGCTCGTAGGAAAACTGAATGGGGAAAAGATGTTTTTAAATAAAAAAGAAAGATATGCCAAAACTTACCTCCGACATTGAAGCATTAAGATTGCTCAAAAGATTCAACGAATGATTCAGTGAAAACCGTCGTCCAACAGACATTCTAGAATTGTCCAGCCTAAAATATACAATATTTCAGAAATTTCAGGAAAAAATAGGTTATAGGTGCTTTAGAAAAACATAAATACACCTTTAGATTCTCATCTAATAATGCTTAAATACTGTTCATACTGTGCATTTGACATGCTGTGCATTGGTTTCCCAAAGGTTTCAGTTATGACGATAGATAATTGGCTGGCAGTTGTTTGGAAACCATGAACGCCATAATTTTGAAAAGTAACACAAAACAAAACACACAAAAAGACGACCAAATAGGCATACAAAATATAATACTGAACGAAATTTCAAAGTTGACAATGCACTTTTGGGGCCCTTGCGTTTGCTTTTTGGGCCCTGTGGTTCCTGGACTCTTGGGCAGTGTCCGAAAGCACGATGGCCAAATTTCAGATTGATCATTAAAATCTTAAATTAAGGCCATCGTGCTTCAAAACGAATTCGCATGAAAAAAAATTGTGAGTACTTTATATGTGAATGCTGTAGCATCTTCAACTTACATGAATGAAGTACCTTCAGCTTCTTTGAAGATGAAAAGGTTTTAGGTAAACTCAGAAGCTGATATCCTCAGTTGTGAATTGACAGAAACGGTTATTTAAACCAGTGTGGAGGAACAGTATGCTGTCACTGTGGTTCGTTATTGTAGCGAAAGCATAACGTTAATTTATGGATCTTGGCATATGAAATTTATGTAAAGAAAGAGAGTGAATAGCTAAAGGGGGCATAATTTGTCGAGAGAAGAATGAAAATGTTCCATCACCACAACTCTCCGTGAGCCAATGATAAAATTACCTTGGTTCTGGTGTTGTTGGTGAATCCAAAATAAAATCGTCCATCCATTCTTCTTGAGATTCATAAAAAGGATCTTCTTCGCCATCTTCTAATTTTCCGTTGACCTAAAGAAAATGAATAAATAAATAAACGTATACGTTAAAAAACAAGAAAGATGTTTTTTCAAAGAGCATATGATTTGTACAGCTAATGTTAAAATTAATTAAACTCATAAAAAGACATACAAAAGAAATGAAATGATACCTTATGTTTGATTTTTAATATCAAATTTTGTTTATACAGCAAATGTCAAAAATAATTAAACCCACAAAAGAAATACATTCTTTTTTATAAGAACCAGGTTAGAAAACTCTTGCTGAGACTCAATGTTCTTAAATTTTTATTATGTTTTTATTTGTTTTTATTTTTGCAAAGATGTTTCTTCTGTAATTTTATCCTAATTGGCGACGTCATAAGTTTTTTCTACTTTGCTTAAACAATACAAGGGAACATTCGTGTTTCGTACCACTCGTGTTTGTATAGTAAGTAATTTGTACAGTAAGTAGCATTCACCGAAAATAATTTCATAATTACAGTATTTAATATTTTGGCTGAGCATGATCTTAATTTGTTCTTATTTTTTAAGAATTCGAGCCTCGATGTTCTTAAAATGTATTCTTGTAAAAAAGAATGTAGTTTCTATATAATCTTAATAGCTTTTCCCTACGTTGGAACAAGTGTAATACTAATAACCATATAAAAGCTATATCTCCAAGTTTGCGCAGTTTTAAACTAAAGTGGGATTATCAAAGTTAAATATAGTGAATCGCTTTTTCTAGTTATTCAGTTTTAATTAAGCAACTTGTCGATTTTTGTAAGTTGTTTGAGGCCACGTTTCGTCATGAAACAAATTTTAGATTTTTTCCTTGAATTTATGGCATTCCCACCAGTAATTTTTTCATGTTTCCTTCATGTTTTCTACACCGTCTGCACAGAACATATTAAACAGCATTATTGATAATTTGCTTTTAGCTCATAATCAATGCAGAAAAATGTGATCAATTCTACAGACGAATTATTCCAAATCTGTAATTTTGCAACATAAATTCAAACGGTCTCTGTATAGATTTAGCTTTTATATTTTATACAGTATCTATTTGGCTTGAATTTCATGATACAAACACACAAAATGAATGTAATATTACCTGATACAAATCTCTCATCCTCGAAACCATAATATCAAACTTCTCTAAAGACCAAAGAGTAGTTTTCCCTCGTCTTGTGTCGTTCAGACGTATGCGAATGTTCACCTTGAAATATTAAATAAGTGGTCAAAAACAACATACTCCAGAGTGAAGATCGAACTCAAAATCATGGAGCATTGTATTTTACAGCTCGTTGCCTTTTTTGAATCACGACAGTGTAAAAAATGATGCAATCAATGAAACAGATTTAGCCATTTTTTCACACCAGTGATATAGTTAACCCTTTTATGGCTGCATTTATTTCTAATTAGCAGGCAAATCCTATATGAATTGTATTAAAATGTTTAAAATTAATATATATAAAGTTCTGTTTGGATTTACCTGGAGTTAAGTAAGGGGTCTGTACTCAGGGGGAAAATATATGTCAAAGTCCTGCAACCTGAGACGGGGGAAAGATAGAGCCAAATATGCAGTTTAGTAGATAGACTGAATACGACGAAGACGGATAATTTTTCTGGGGAAGAGTTGGGAGCAATTAAACTACAGTTAGGTGAAAAGATAGAAATTCAGTTGACATAAATTCATCCCTGTATGTACTTACTTTGTCGTTCTCCAAGATGTCATCTCTGCTGAATGTCTGAAAAATGAAATAACCCAACATCACTATTATTCATTTTCAAAATATTTAACACAAGATGATGAAGTAGTAAAATGTACCAAAGTGACGTAGTAAAATGATGTCGTAGTACTTATTTGTTGACTAATAATTAAATTCGAAACATAGAGAAATGTCCTTCCATCAAAACATAGTATATATATATTTGCTGTTAAAATGCAAACATTATTTTCTTCAGAAAAAAATAATACAAAACATCAATACGATCTTTCTAACAACTTTTCAACGCTAGACACGAAGAAACCTTCAATTAAAAAAATCAGTACTGTTTAAAACAGGCAATTCCGGTTACTGCATGTCTTTAAAATTAGAAGTATTTGCAGAAAATTGACATATTAACAGAGCAAGAACTAGAACTTTCTTATCAGTGGTTTCTTAAATGTGGGCCCTTATTGTACTTTTATGGGACACTTACTGTACTTTTATGGGACACTTACTGTACTTTTATGCATTGGACAGTTTAGCACAGAAGAAATTTTTATTTTGTTACTTACATTTTAAAATCAGCAAATCACATCACATAATCTTATCACGTGTTCATAAACACTGCGACTTGATTGGTTACTTTTGAAATGTAAACAAAAAATCAGCGAATAAATGTCTACAAAATTCTGCTATGAAGGATAGTTTAGATTTTAAACAGGTTTTAGCTTGAAGTACGTTGGCTGCCTATCTTCACAAAGGAAGACTTTGTGCTGGTAAAAGGACACAAAAATGGTGGAATGATGATCTACTGTAGTAGTGGTGTATGACCGGATGCCGGATGAAGGACCGGATGCTGGTCCGGTTGATATATGAACCCCGCTATGTACATACAATGTTTTTCTTCAGTTTTTGGCTGATTTTGTTTGCTTCTCTGAGCAGCAAAGCTATCTTCAACAGATCTTTTTTTCCATCAATTGCTGGAAAAATAGTAAAATAAATATGTCGTAATTTAATTTAAAAAATAGTAAATTTCAAAAACTGAATAAGAATTGCTTGAAAAATTTTGAAAGAATTACATTTAAATTAACATTTAGTATTAAAAAACCGATCAAAAAAATTTAGCCATTGGTTTCTCCCACTTGAAATTCTTGACTTACTTTTTGAAAAATACTACGAGTTGGCGAATACAATTATTTACAAGCTATTTCCAAATTTTTCTTATTACACAGAATATGACATATCAGTGAGATATTACAGAATATTACACAACAGTAAGATACTACACAAAATATTACGAACAGAATATTATAAAACTATAAGAAATTACAAATAATATATTACACAACAGTAAGATATTACACACAATGTTACACAACAATAAGATATTACACAAAATATTACAAACAATATATTACAAAACAATAAGAAACTGCAAACAATATATTACAAAACAATAAGAAATTGCAAACAATATATTACACAACAGTAAGATATTACACACACTATTACACAACATATTACAAACAATATATTACAAAATAATAATAAATTACAAACAATGTATTACACAACAGTAAGATATTACACACACTATTACACAACAATAAGATATTACAAAAAATATTACAAACAATATATTACAAAACAATAAAAATTACAAACAATATATTACACAACAGTAAGATATTACACACAATACTACACAACAATAAGATGTTACACAAAATATTACAAACAAAATATTACAAAACAATAAGAAATCGTAAACAATATATTACACAATAGTAAGATATTACACAAAATATTACAAACAATATATTACAAAACAATAAAAATTACAAACAATATATTTCACAATAGTAAGATATTACACACAATATTACACAATAAAAAGATATTGAAAAAAAATATTAGAAAGAATATTAGAAAAAACAGCAAGATATTAGAAAAAATATTACACAACAGTAAGATAAAGTAGTACACAAACTATTACAAAACAATAAGATTACAAACAATATAATACACAACAGATATTAGAGAAAGTATTACACAACAGTAAAATATTACACACAATATTACAAAAAAGTATGATAAAGTAATACACAAACTATTACAAAACAATAAGATTACAAACAATATATTACACAAGTAAGAATTTCGTTTATGATTTCATTAAAAAACCAACAACAAACCTGTCCCAGTTGCTGACGACATAGCCGTTTGAATTTCTTTCCTAACAACATTTCTTTGAGTCTAAAATAAAAAATGTAAATGTAAAACGGTATTTACTCAGCAATTTCAACTTTTCCGGCAATTCATTTGGCAGAGCTGAGCTTACTATTCACCAGCACATTGATAATTCTATCTGGAACATTTTTTGTGATACCCCCTTCCACAATCTTCTGGGACCAGCCCTGAAAGCCCTGAAGTTAATATATGCTTCATTAATTTTGTGACCTTTTTTAATTACCGTAGCTAGTACTAGGCTCTTCAACCTTACGCCAGAAAAGAATGAATGAACATCTATGCAAGGTTAACCAAGAAAGCATAGAACACAATTTTACAATTTAAAGAAACAATTTAGATGCATTAAAGAAACAATTCAAATGAACAATCCAGAACCCTATATCAGATTAAACCAAGAACAATTTAATGTGAACTGCATAAATAACATGCAAAAATATTTCCTTCAAAATATTAACTATGATTTATAAAGTTGATGCATTGCTATTTAATCAATATAAAGCAGTTTAATTATTTCTATATGTGGATATGTGGATATCTACTATCATTTTATGTGGATATGGTTCTTATATTTCAGGATCGCAGTATGTTTCCAAATTGAGTATCCACACATCTTAATTTGTATTTTTTAGTCTTCTTTGAAACTATTTACAAGCAAACATTATTACGAACAATCATGATGATCAATGCTGGTCAACCAAGGCGATGGCAGTGGTTGGTCACGCACAGGCCATGGGTTAGATCCAACAAGAATAATCGCCTTTATAAGTCATGAGCAAAAGAAAAAAAATTTGAATGGATCTACCTTCTTGTTTTTAAAATTGTGAACATCTTCTTCAATTTTTCTTTTTTCTTTTTCAAGTTCTGAGATTATCTGTAGCTGGCTGGTTTTCGTTTCCTCAAATGCCTGTAAACATGAATGGACTTTTATTTGTAGAAATACATGAGGGTTCAGCTATCATAAAAAACAAAATAAAAACTACGAAAAAGCAGGCAGTCTTTGCATCGGGTGGATCAAAAAGAAAAATACTATCTTCTTTTACAGGTCTGTATTTTGAAATCCGTGAGGCTACTGACCTCAAATTGTGCACGAAACAACAACCGAAGGACAAACTTAGAGTTTGGAATATCATCTAGTTACCTGCAATCATGTTTACTTGTCCAAAACTAGAATTAAAATTGCCCTTATTTGAGAGCTTTTAAGTCAATTTAAACGAATGCCGTTGACCCTTGGTCCTTATTTTGACATTGAAACAACCTGGTTACTCCAAAACAGATTTGGTAGTTTAATGAGTGGATTTTTATAAACAATTCCAAATCGGAATTAAAGCTTAAGCATAGATTGGATGTATTAAGGAAATTTCAATTTCAAATTTTGGAAAGTTAAACGTGGTATCACAAACTCTACGTTTGCTATTTGGACATTTAAAGCAACATTTGAAATATTTTTACTCACAAATCTTAAGCTACAGGAAAGCTTCGTTTGGGTCACCCAGTACAAAAATATTTCTTTTAAATGTAATAATGACAGTGATATTAATGTAAACTATCTTTTAAATTAAAAAAAAAAAAAATGAATATGATATTCAAACTTTAATCGGAATTGGGGGGATGGGGTTACATTAGCATTTGATCCAGGACTCCAACTAACCCTCGGGCCAGGGATATTGTAAAAGGAAATAGCTCTGGTACCTACCTCGCTTTCTGCGTTTTCATTGGTTTATGCGAAACAATAAGATCATAAGTCATCGTTTGACTGAATCCAAAGAGATTCAGAACAACAAAGCAGAGTTCGAGCAACAAAACAAATAAAGAAAGAGGAATTCGAATAACGAAATGTAATTATTTTGATTTTGAATAAATTAACGAAATTAACATTAATTAATGCCAAAACAGTTGAGGTAAGTACCAGGGGTATTTCTTGTGTCAATGAAATAATCTTTGGAACGAGGTTGCCAGAACCCCCATAAAATCTATCCGCACCTCCATCTGCTTTTGGCTGAAGAGAGCACTTTTAATTTTTCGTAGGGCCCCTCTAAAATCAACAAATTATGTCAAAGAGTCACCCTCGTTAAGTAAAATGAAAGGAAATGAAAATACATATAGCACCTGCTTGGCTGCTGAAGCTTCTTCCTGGAGTCTGCTTTTGTTTGAAACTATTTCTTCTTCCAAGGCCTATAGAGTAGAATAATAGCGACCTAAGGCTCTCTCTATCTTTATACGCCGCACTACGGTCGAGTCAAATTTAACAATACCAATCTTAAATCCATGTTAAATCGCTTGAAGCCAATTTTGCGCCAAATTCGACTCAAGTCTATGATGCTTCATGAAATGAATTTGAAATTGAAAAGGTAGCAATTAAATCTAAGAACTATGAAATGTAAATTTGATGATTGTCGATGCCCCTTATTACATGGATGCATACAAAAATTACGCATAAAGTAATCAATACTTGAAATATCATTTCAATTCAATATAAAATTTAAATTATAAATCCGAGAAGAGCAGTTGCATAATTTTGTAAATATACCGGATAATAAAAAAAAAACAATCCCAGTTTGCAGGGCTGTTGCTAAAAATCTGTGAGACTATGGATCTCAACTTGCGCATAAAACAACACCACAAAAACAAACGTAGAGTTTAGGATATAATTCAATCATCTGCGATCACGATTTCCTGTCCAAAACGTGAAATTATTATTGTCCTAATTTTTGAGCATTCGAGTTAATTTGAAAAATCAGCATTTACTTTCAGCCCATTTTTTTAGGTTAAAACAATTTGCATGGTTTAATGGCCTTCTGGAGTTTAAATGATAAAACTTCCCAAGGAGGCTGTTTTTATGTCAAAACATGAATGACGCTTCATTAAATTGACCTGAAAGCTCACGGATGAGGGATATTTTAATTGCTTGTTTTGGCCATGTAAACATGATACTGGATGGTATCCCAAACTTTAAGTTTGTACTTCGGACATCGTTTTGAGTACAATTTGAAAATGTTAGCCTGGCGGATTTCGAGCTACAGTCCTGCAAACGGATATAGTTTTTTTGGGCCACATAGTATAAATAGATTCAGACATATAAAAGAAAGAGATTGATTAATAACAATAGTAATAATACAGTTGTTCCTCACTAAACATTCTCTAAAAAAAATATTCAAATAATCAATCATCTATGACTTCATTTTACTTAAAAATAAGAATAAAAACTTATAACTAAACATATGTGAGAAAGCAAATCCAAGGCGGTAAACATGACAAATAAAAAGTTAATCAAAAGAAATCAATATGTTAAAATATTGATAGAAAAATAGAAAAACCACTGAATAAAAAGCAGCAATGACTTTGATAAAGTTTCCGAGACTTGAAAAAAATAGATACAACGAGAAAATTTAGCAAGAACTATTGATGTAGTTAAAAATATTAAAAGGAAATTGTGTTTTTGATTTTGCGGCCGATTTTAAAAAATTGATTTTATTAAATTGGTTAAGAAAATCACCATATATGACGGTATATGAAGAAAAAAGAACGTCCCAGACCGTCGACTCTCTTAGGCCCAGAATTATTTCTGAGTAGACCCTACATAATAAGGTTTTGCACTACCGATGAGATGTCTGGGGCCTTAACAGATGCCACACAAAATGCCTTGGTTTCACTAAAAATGATACCTAAAATCTGGTTTCACTGGATTTTTACGCCGGCGAATTTCAGGTTCGCTGCAATTGTAAAGCATGTGTACTCTTCAGCTACATATATCAACCAAAACAATAAATGATGATGAAATAATTAGGATAATGCTTTATAAGCATAACCTGTTTACATTCTCGTTGTCCGATCGTGTTTTCCCATTTTAATCATGCAGCAAACATTTGCTTCACAGCCATTTTTTGATCGTGAAGAAACAAAATTTTTTGCAAGCAAAATTTCGCTTTGCTACAAACAAACATTTTTGTTTGTCACTTCTGTTAACATTGTTCGTGTCCGATCGTGTTTTCCAATTTGAATCACGACGCGAACGTTTATTTCACAAATATTTGTTGCTCGTGCAGCAATTAACTTTCCGCAAGCAATTCTTTGTGCTTGACACAAACAATCATGTCTGTTTTTCACTTATGACCAAAGCAACATTTTACGCTTGTCACAAACAATTATTATCTTTGTCAATTTATCAAAAACAACCATTTTGTGTTTGTCATAAGCACATCATGGCCGCCATGCAAATGTTTACGACACGCTCAAACAGAAAACTATATCCTGACGTGCAAAATCTCAAATATTTTCAAAACGATGGTTTGTTTGCGTTACTAAAACCAGACACGAGTGTAATAGTACCTGTTTGTGTGATTTCAGCTGTACAATTGTGTCTTCTGCAAGATATTGATTTCTTTCAGCAATTCTGCGTTTGGATTCAGTTTCTTCCTGACAGAAAACAAATATAACATTTTAAATTACGAATCGCATGATGAGAACTTTGAAGTTTTTAAGAACAAATTAACCTTTTTATTCAGGCTGCCATTATAAAAATCTTTGGAAATTTTGAAATATTATATTTTATTAAGTGCGAAAAATTTTAGTCCGAAAACCAAGTTTTGAGAACCAATTCATATAGATTTGAAATTTGTAAGGGCTTCTAACTGTAAAAATGACATTAAAACAGTAATTTCTCAGATATAAACAAGTCTCTCCATAAATAATTATTCTTTCCATTTGACAATGGTTTGTTGCTTTCAGAACCCAAATTTCTGGAAATTGTTATGTCATTTCATAGAAAGACATTTTTACGATTAAGATTTTACTGCAGAATCTGTTTGAAGAATTTGTTTAAAATGTTATTGGGAGATCCGGTATATTAATAGGCACAAAACGTTGGCTCCAATTTTCCGCAAGCACAGTATCATTCAACATCTGTTTATAAAATGTTTTTTTGGTTCTGCGCTCGAACGTCACTTCTGTAAAAAATGACTTCTGCAGAGCCAGCATGATTGTAAGAGAAATTTGAACCTGCTTAGGCGAACTCATTGGCAATAGGATCCAGCCAAGTATCCATATAAACATAAACTAAACTGTACAAAGCTTTTAATAGGAACGCTAATATCTCAAAGACATAATGTAGCATTTCAGAAGATTGCTGCAGCAGAAATCCACGTAATCCATGAGCTATTGTTAATGTTTTTAATAATGTCTCGACAGAAAGTATGTGAATAAATACAGCCAAGTGCTACAGGATTAACCAGCCTCATATATGAGCAATAAAGATGATAAAATACTGACCAAAAGCTGTTGCAGTTCTGATATTTCTTCCTTGTAAGCCTCCCGTTGCAATACTAACTGCTTTTCTGCAGTTTCCTGTCAAGAAATTGAAATAAATTTAGGAGAATGATGCCATTTATATGATTATAAAAAGACATTGAAGATCAAAAATATAAACGATATGTTGTTAAAAAGTCATACCATTGAAGTGCTGAGCAAATCATGTCCTTAGAATGATTTGAAGACAAAATGACAAACCTTAGCACTTGTAATTAAATCAATCAAGTCTTCTTGAGCTTTTACTTGTGATTCTTCCAGCTCAGCCTCCAACCTGAAAAATAATTTCAGCGTAAAAGAAACAATTATGGACGATATTTTGCCATCGTTCAACTTCAGATGAATTGCAAGTTGACACAAAATGAATCTCGTATACCAAGAAAAACAAAATTACCGAAACATCGTTTCAATGCGATAACGAAATCGCTACCAGTTTCCTGATACCATGATGCACTGCGGACTCTAATGAAATAAAACGAAGAACACACACATTACCCGTATGTTATTAGGCTGTTCAATAGATGTGTTTTCGAAAAATTTCACATTCCCGTTTTTGCATAATATTTGCAAAACCCGTGTAAGGTTTTTTTGGGACACCCGGTATACTTGAGAACAAGAGTAGATTTTGTAACAATAGTGAAATCGACAAGCCAATTTCAAAGCGATTAGCCATCCAAGATATAGCGAATTCTCTCAAGCAGAAAATCAAAACATGGCTTCGATAGCCAATCGCTTTGAAATTGGAGTGTCGATTTCACTATTGTTATTAAATCTGCTCTTGTTATACTCGAGAGGAAAGTTATGCAATTTGATTAACTGTTTTGCTATTGAAAATAAACGCGTTCGGTTTCAAATTTGCACAGTAGCAAATGATTTCTTCCAAAATGGTTCTGTTTGACACAACAGCAAGCTTTTCGTCACCTTCCAAGAAAGCCTTAAGTAACTCATACACTCATTTTCTTTATAAGAAACTTGGCTCTGAGCTTTGTAGTTAAGGTTTTTCAATCTTGGGTACAATTTGTATGATAAAAATTTTTTAGAGAGTTTCTTAATTTTCATAAAAATGAACTTGTATGATTTACCATAATTCATTGAGAACCCCTGAATATAGTTTTTGAGCCAAAAAAACTACAAAAAAAGAATCTAACCATAAACAAAAACCAGCGCAGTATTATTATTCGCCTGGACTGAGCAAAACCAAAGAATTTAAACAAAAAATAGTTTCAACGAAACAATTTCATATGATTTAAAAACATGAACAAGTTTCTTAACTGCAGATTGACCTCTTATTCTGTCAAGTAGAGTTTCTTAATTTTCTAGAAGAGGCTTCCACAGTTTCTTTTAAACAGCGGTTTCTTATAAAAAAAAATTGTGTATTTTTTACAGGTTCTTCAATGCGATTCCGTTCAAAATTGTGTTAACATGGCTGAGAATATCACATCGACGAAACCAGACAATAGATGCAACATAATGTATGCTTGCATGTAACCTTAAAACCAGACTATCTAAACGTAAAAACACGATTATTCATTGAATCATGCTTCTGCAGATAATCAACCAGCAAAAACGTTAAACGGAAATATTGTAATTCATACTTAGCATTTTGTTGTTCCATTAACTCTCGTTTTGCATATTCGAAATCTTTCATCGTCAGTCCATCCCATTTCTTCCTCAAATCCCGTTTCGAAGATTTTTTAGCAGGAGTCTTGTTAAAATTGGGGTGGTTGAATCTGGGAAAAATAAAAACCATTTCATGGCTTTGCTTCTACGTCGTGCCACTGTCGCTATCACCGCCACCGCAACTCCTACTACTATACTGCCATTCCTACTGTTACTGCCATTGCCACCACAACCTCCCCTACCAGTGACGCTACTACTGAAATTGCCATTGTTACTGACATTTTCATTACCACCGCCACCACGGTGCCATACCACAAAAAATTTAGTGCGACTCCGGTAAAGTTTGATCGATACGCACCGCACGGTTGCCAGGATTGAAGCCTTAAATGATTGGGTCTTTAGGCAGATTTGGTTTAGCTCGGTACGGCAGACAATGGAGCATGTAACTGCAGCTCAAGTTCACTTATTAGGAGATTTGAATTGGAGTTCTGGTTAGTTTCAGGGAATTAGTAATGAGCTAGCCAAGCATAATAAATCAAATATTCCAAAAAGTTGATTTTGATTTTCAAAAAGATTTACCTGAAAAAGTGAGAGCCACCTATAACGATTCTATCGCCCTGCAAAAAAACGTATTGCGTTGTATTATATGAAAAATATTTTTAAAAGTTATTTTTACCAAAAGACAAAAGCTACAAACGGCAGGATGTAATGAAGTAGAACTATAAATTTAAAATGGAGAACGTTAACAGTGGAGATTAATTAAAGTAAAGATTGTTCTTAGATTGTATAAAGTATCAACATATCAAACTATACCATAGATAAATATTAGATATATTAAAATGAACAAGAATGAATAAAACTTAATTCATAGAAATACAATATTGGCATTTTCGTGCTCTATACAGCCTAGCAAAAGAAAAGCTTATAAGTTTTAGGACACTTAGAAACAAATTTATTTTCATGAAAACAACAAAAATATAGCAATAAATATATATGCCATAGATAAAGTTAAAAGAAAAGTTAAAAATCTCGTTAAGAAAGTAAAATTAAAAGAAATTAAGAGTAATCTCACATGTTGCAGAAAAACACTGTTGGTAACTTCTTTACCATTTACATAAACAGGAGCATCTCCTAGAATAAAATGATTTGAATGTTTTTTCAATTTATACCGACCAAGGAAGAAAACTAGCTACACCATTGCAAGAAATGTTTAACATTTCGCGTTTGAAGTTATTAATGCTAAAAACTCAACTGGTTTATCAAAACTCGAATTTAATAATGCTAAAATGTAAAAACTAAAATGCTAATAACTTACCCGATGGCGATATTTGGACTTGTTTATCTTCGTAAGATATAAAACTGCGTGTAAGAAAATTAAATTGAAAAACCAAAAGATATGAAAATATATTTTTTATGAAAAGATGATTCTCGCAGTCCCAAAACCATTTCTCAAAACCAAAGAAAGAAACAAAATCGCCCTTTCGAATTTGGACAAGATTGAATATTGTCAATGACAAGATATATAGAAAGCAAAGCAACTTCAAGAAATGAGTTTTCGTTTATTTATACTCTCAGAAATTCGTGCTCAAACATACAAAAAACTGCATTCTCAAACAATATATAAATTAAAAAGCCACATATAAGAACCTTACGTTTTGAAGATCTGAAGGTTCTCAATTCTGGGGCATACAAAATTTCAAAATGCTCGAATGAAGGGGAAGGTACAGAAACAATATTATTTTAATTCTCAGTGTCTTTCAAGAAATTTTTTTCTAGGTTCTCCAAAATTATAAAATTTTTTAGAAACTTGTGGTGAAAATTTTAGTCTAAAAGGTTCTAAAAGTTGTTGTTATTATATGCGGGTTTTTACTGTATCCCACATTGAAGAAACAGACATTATTGTTTTAAGAATCACATCAAAAGATAGTTCGTTCATCAAACATTCCATTGAATATTTTTAAAATGTTATATGACATAATAATATCTATAATATTAATAATAATTTATAATAATATTTATGCTATCTGCTCAGGTTACAATTACGCACGTACACTATAAGGCAATATACATCTATCTCGGCAATAAGGGTGGTATTAATCTGATCAAAGTATACGTGAAGAAATTCTTTCAAAAATTATTTTGCAGTTCTAAAGTCCATATTATTGACATAAAGTATTGAGAATAAAACTTCTCTAAAACTGAAAAGGGTAGGTTCAATGATTATTTAATAATTCGCTGAAAAGGCAATGCTCAGAAGGAGGGTGGGTGTCTGACGCTGCGTTGCGTCTATTGTTCTACACATGTTATTAATTTCGTGTTACTTTCTCATTTCCAAAATAGCGATCCCTTAGAATCTTAAATTGCACTTAAGTACTGTATATAGTGTTGTTCATCGCCTGTCTCATTTATGATTTAATCATAAATGAGACAGGCGATGAACAACATACAGAAAGAGCATATGCGTTGGTATTTTCAGTGTTTGAAATTGTTTATT
>JAYJMH010032166.1:0-16819 GCA_036873815.1 Phacellophora camtschatica
CTTTAAGTTAAAGCCTCTTCTATAATACCCAGGTAGAAACAAAAATATCAAAAATGAAGATCCTCCACAGCAGATTTTCAAATGTGTAGCTTATTTATTGGGACACCCGGTACATATAACACTACACCAGCACTGAAAAATATAACACTAAAACACAAAACATGACAGACAAAGGAATTGACCAGCCCTTTGGAAAATTGCAAATTTTATAGCTATCACACACAGGAACATGCAGGCTTTTGGCCAGAATGACAAAGTTTTGAAACATTATAGCCCAAAAGCATATTTTAAAGCTGCAATTACATCATTATCTTTTAACGTGACCAAAATAACAATAGATCCCAAATATACTTTGCTCCCAAGTCTGCAGGATTTTTTTTAGGGTTGGTGGGAAAAAAAATTGGGTGATTTCTCAATCATAAGTTTCTTGGGGTCATTCGGTACGGTAAGAACTCTTACTCTTACTCCCTGGAGATAAGCAAAACACCTACAGAACTCACTTGATAAGTGAACTTTAGCAGGGGGAATACACACAGAAATTTGAAAGCAATTTCCTTAATCCAAAGAAAATATCTTAGTTTTTTAAAAATTGAAGGGCACGCCTTCTACATCCTGAAAACGGCAAGTTTCCGAGAAACCGAGTCGAAAAATTTAAAAGAGCAATAATTCTGAAAATCTAAAATTCATTTTTTAACCTATCATACCCAGAGACAGTGGCAAGTTTCATGAAAATTTTGAATTCGGAAACCTGATGCTTTCAGGAACAAAGAAATAAATTTTTTATACAATCTTTTTGATACAATCTTATCATTTACCCCCACCCCCACGTTATTTGTTCAATCTGTTGTATTTTCCATTACACTACTTGGCATATTCAGGGGAGGGAGGAGAATTATATGTTTTAAATAACGAAGTCATTTACCTGTAAACAGGCTCTTCTTCGCTTTCTGAACCTGTTTTTTTTCTCAATATTTTCTTTGCGTCATTCACAATTCTGTCTTGTCCTATCATAAAGAAGCAAAGAACGTTGGAAAATGTTTTCAATATTTCGTTTCTATCAAAATGTCTTTATCCTATATTACTAAATAATTACTAAAAAACAGAAATGGCATAACTTCCAATGAGCATGGAAAACGTTTGCTTACCAGTTGATTTGTTTACATTTAAAAAATAGCCAATGAATTCTCAGCATTAATGAACATGTAATGTCCTTGGTGATTCAAATTATGAGATATGATTGGCTAATCTCAAATTTTAAACAAACTCTGAGGCAAATCAAATACAAAATTCCTCTACGCTTTTCTAGTTATTTTCCTCCCTGTCTTGTAATGATTTAAACAAATATTCAAACAAATCCTCATTAAAATTTCAGCTAGAAAATTATTTAGAAAGTGTGGTTCCTATACAGTAGGTCCCCTCAAATAAGAAACATTCCTTTCAATTTTAGCCGTTTTAAAAAAAAATGAAGAATTGTTTTTCCATTGTCTTCTCAAAAATTTAGTATCGAAGTTTCTTATAATTTCGTTTCTTATTTCCGGGCACCTACTACTGTATGCAAATTTTCACCGTATCCCCGTACCCTTATCTCCATTCTTCAGCTTTGCAGCATTATTGCCATCAGCAGTTTGCATGATGTCAGCTTCAACTGGTTCTGTGTTACTGGTCAGGGTGAGACCCTCGTCATATGTCGAGCATAGCTGCCATACAAGCTCTTCATTGTATAAAATGCTTGCAACAAAATGATCACCTAGCACACGGCAGAACAATACATACGAATAATATGCCAACCCAGGCGTAAAAGAGTTGTACAAATCTTGGTAAAGTTGGTTTCGTCCTCGCTCTTTTTCAATCCATTCTTTCGTGCGAGCAGAATTCGTATCGTCAACGGTTTTGTGCAAATCGTTTTTATTGCTACCTTCTTTAACTGATTGGTTTTCGTCTATGTTTTGGGTATTTAGGCCGTTCTGAGAAGACGCTTGATATACATCACCCCCGCTTCCGTTGGTCAAAACATTCCGCGTTTCGTCTCGAGTAATTTCCAAATGGTCTGAAATTAAATCTCACAGTGACATGTTCATAATACAATACTTTAACGTACATGGTCGTAAAAAAATAACAAGAAAGCATTTAAATTAGATTAATAGAATTTGCAACGTTTTACAATGAAACAAGGTAACATATAAAAGAAAATATAAAGCAAAAATGTTATTATATAATTATTTCTGTAATTACATTTGTAGGTTGTACACTATGATTGAATTAAAGATATTTAATAAATGAAAAAAGTTACATTAGTCATTTTAAAAATAAAATTTTTATTTTGTTTTTGAATAAATCTTGGGTAAAATTTGTGATTGTGTTAAATTTACTCTCTCTGGTAGTGGGACTGAAGTGGGACTAATACACAAACATATTTAAAACCCGTACTGAACATATTTCTACCTCGAATTTGTTTCTCCTCACGTAAGCCTCGTTTTAACGC
Source organism: Phacellophora camtschatica (assembly GCA_036873815.1). Taxonomy (NCBI): domain Eukaryota; kingdom Metazoa; phylum Cnidaria; class Scyphozoa; order Semaeostomeae; family Ulmaridae; genus Phacellophora; species Phacellophora camtschatica. The sequence continues at coordinate 2,483 of JAYJMH010032166.1, forward strand.
ACACCAAGAATTGGCAAATTCAAGCCTAGTATTCTGGCCACATGAGTCTACATTGGCCGAAGGGACGTCCAATCTTTTAAATAACGCAGGAAAACAGGCAGCAATAAAAGGTCGATGCTATATCATAATGGAGATAAGGAAACACACCATCTCCAGATGTATGACAAATATTATTCGTTATTAAAATACACATTTTAAAATAACTTTTTAAGAACGCACTGTCATTTGTCATCTGTCTAGAGATGGTGTTGTCCTCGTGATCTAGTATCTACCGTAATAAATTCAGATAAATCCAAGTGGTATTTCTTTTCATGATATCCAAAACAACAAAGTTGCTTTCAAACTTACCAGCATATTTATCGTCAGCTTTGGATGAGGTCGTTCTCAGTTCAAACGGAATCTGTTGAGCACCACCTTCTAAATGGACGCTGTCCTCAAAAGAATTGTCGTCCTCAATGTCATTCTCAAAATCATCTAGATACTCTCCCACAAAGCTGTATTTCCTAATGACAAGTGACGTGGTGCTGGACTTACGATCAAGACGATACACGCAATCAAAACACGAGAAGAACCTCTGCAGCAACGGCGTCATCACTTCGCGTGCGTCGATTTGGCCGAGGTTTTGGCTTAATGCTGCGAGTAGATTAACAAGGGAGTACAACAGAACTGAACGTATTTGAGAGTTGTTGCTAAATGGCTTAAAAGACGAAAGCAAACGCAGCAAAGGTTCGAAGATATCTTGAGATAATCTCTGAAAATAAAAAAAAAGATTGGTTTATATTTAACTAATGATACCTTGTAAGGCAAAGAAATGTTTTGGCGTTTGCGAGCCGATATATTTGTGGTTCCTCGTCTAGATTCCGTAAAATTTACCACATGTGTGTAGCTAAGGTGTCAACTTGGTTTTCCTTCATTTTGAAGCCTTTTGAGGATTTTGCAGGTGAGTGATCTCGTCAGTTTTGCTCACAACTCGTGCAAAAATTGATCGATATTAACCAAATAAAACAAAACAAAGCTCTCAGCTACACACCTGTGGTGAATTTTACAGTACCAAAAGAATTTACAACAAAACGTATGGGCTCACAAATGTCACAACTTTTCTGACACATCTGTTATACTTAATTCAGAATCTCTAGTTAAAGTTCACACCAAGTGTTTTCAGAGTGTAATTTTAAAAGTTATAAATTACTTTAACCAATTAATTACCGAACAGTGTATTTCTATAAATACAATTTAAAAATTAGAAAACATAAATAGTACCTCCAAATTACTTGAAAGAGTATCAGAAGATAGAAGAAACAAGGTTTTTGACAGAATCTCAACTCCAGCAACAAGCTGACCTTCTACATATGCAGAAACCAATGTTGACTTGATGGCTTTGTCCACCTGATGCAAAAACACAAAAAATGATATCAACATGAGTTTCAATAATTTCTAACCGCTATGATAGACTACTGCATCAACTAAAAATTCCCTAAAATCAATCAGAACGACAACATTAGCAATGGGAGTATACTTACTACAAGAGTCCCTTGTTTCCTTCCATATATTCTACAAGAGTCCCTTGTTTCCTTCAGACCACTAGGGACTCGTAACATTTCTAGTCAAATTTTGGACCTATTTTTTCTGTTCGCCCGGGAAATCCCGAGTACCAATCATAACGCAGTATTTCAACTCGTTGCTATGAGCTTCAGAAAATGCCCAATCATGAAGCATAACAAAGCACAGTCATCAGAACGTTGAATTAAAAGGCCTCGAAAACGAATTCGAGGCTTCAAAAATCAAATTCAAGACTTGAAAAATTAGGTCCAATATTTGGCTAGTAATGTCATGAGTATCTAAGGCGAAGTGCCATAAAGATATAACAAAGAAACACAGGGAAACACAGGGACTCATGAAGTCTATAAGTTCTACACTTAAGTCTATAAATTTTAGACTTACCCCCCCCCCGGTATTTCTTGAATCTACATTAATTTTCGTCGTACTATATGACGTCCTTGGGAGGGGGGGGGGGTTACCGAGTGACTTATATAAAGTATAGGCGTTTGACAAATCACCAAAATTCGATTGTGTTTCCAATCAAGCTCATTTTTACGTTGCCATGAACCAGAAAGGATTAAATTAATTGTAGCAGTGTCAAATGATTCACCAGCACATCAAAAACAATGTAATTTTGCCGGTTTGAAAGCGACCTGGTTTTGATGCATGGTATAAGTTGTCAAGAGAAATTTTATAAATGTTATAAATATAATGCAAACATATTTTTTGCTGCATTAGCTAAATACTTTAAAATACATTTTCCTGTTTAAATTACAAAGTTTTTGAAAATATATGGCTAAAAATTCGGTTTTCTAAGTCCAAATTACGGCATCATTCTTCAATGTTACCAAAATAATGGCAGTTTCTAAAACTAACTTGGTTCTTCTAACGTTAGCAGAAAAACAAATTTTTTGAAATTCGTAAAATGTCTAACATTCTTTTGGGTGGTTAGTGAAATAAAAACAAACAAATAAAAACATTTTAAAATTGAAAGCCTTTAACATTGTTCATTCAGTCAAAATAATGTTGATTTAATTTCAAGAATTTCGAATTGTAGCACGGCCTTCAAGAAAAGTAAAGTTCAATTTTACAACTTCGTAATTTTTCTCGCTCTAACATTCTTGAATTCCGTGTTTTCCCTGTGATAAAAATAAAAGCACGGAATGTAGGACATGGGTGAGAGAAATCGAAGAGGGAATAAAATAAAAAATTTACTTCTCCTACGGTGTCCAAATTCCTCCATGGTAACTTTCCTGAGGGACTAAGCTAAATTTTCATAAACTTTAACTCACCGCTTTGCTTGTAAACGGAATAAATTGTTCCAACACTATTGAGCCACCGTAAACTCTGACAACATCAACAAGACATTCTATCAAATATTTTCTTTTAGTTGCTAGTGTTTCAAGCAAATCTTCCGTTGTCAGCGCCATGTTTTTAACAATCAACCAGATTTTCGGCATCTTCTTCATGATGAGATCAACGACATATTTGGTAGTGAGACATGGGCCTAACCATGGTATTATCCACTTCAACGAAGCCAATGAAAGCTCTTCAGGGACGAAATTGATTTCTGAGTTACTTTGGGTGTTTTCTACCTCATCAATGGTAGCAATGCTTTCCAATGCGTCATCATCTGGGATCTTATCCACTCGTGGTTCTTCAATTTCACCAAATTCATTATCTGTTAATACCTGATTAGTTTCATGCTCATCGTCCGATGGAAGAACCATAAAAGGTGATGTTCCTGAATCATTACGCGTTCTGGTTAATGAGCGTCGTATTAAAAAGCTCTTGCTGTCCTCTTCTGAACAGATGCTATCAATGCTAAACTCTGTTATTCCTGGGATGCCATCTTCTTCCATATTCTCTTCAACTATCTGCACATTTGATTCATTTTGTGTCTTATGTTCTACACCACTATCAAGGTTACTGTAAATTTCTTCTGCAAGTGTTGAACGTCTTTCTCGGCCCGAACACGAAATTCCAAAATCAAGATCTTGCAAATTAGTCGCGTTATTGCTCCCTACATTGTCCGATATTATTGTGTAACTGTTTTCGGAATCGTGAGTGTCGGTCAAAAGGCACTGTTTTCGCCTCGACGTGCCCTCGTCTGTGTTCAAAACATCTCTTCTTTCAACGTAATCAACAGAAGAGCCACTGGTCGAACGTTGGAAGCAAGCAGCATTCTTACCATCTGATAACTGCTGTAAAGGATGATCTTTGGTGCCACTAAAATTAACCGATTTCGACTCTGATTCATTTCTAAAATAAATTACCTCAGATTTATTAACGACTTCAAGAAAATCGTGTTTCATTACGCCTCTACCTTCGTCTGAAATTTTTGCAGATTTATCGAATTCATCCGACAAAGATCGTTTGACATTGCCGACTTCCGCATTTTTAGCATCAGCATTGTTTGCTGCAGTCCTCGCATCATTAAAATCTGAACTTTCGACAGCTTTGCTTGCAGCTGACGAATAAAAAATGCTGTCTACTGAAGTATTTTTGAAATCAAAGTCATCTTCGTCAGAGCTTGACATTATCCTGGTCTGTTCGTCTTCCATAACCGCCTCTAATCGCGTAAAAACACCTGATCTGGCGAGTCTTCTCTCTTGAATAGACTTTGGATAAAACAAATCTACGTTATCATCGTCTTCCAAGAAACTTGACGTCGCTTTTCGACTTTCATCGGAATATTTTCTAAACGAAATTATATTCGAAGCATCATTTTTGCTTTCAGAAACGTTTTTAGTCAATTTATCCATTTCATGATCAACAGATATGTTGAAGCTTGAATCGTTCTTCTCAGGAGCGTTCGCTTCATTTTCAATTCTGTCATTATCAAAACTTTCTGTTTCGCTCTTCTCTTTGCCAGATCCATTGGCGCCTTTTTCAAATAGGCCATCGATGACAAATTGCATGAAACATTCAAGAAAACAAGTCAGTCCAAATACGGTTATTACTTTGGAAATAAAACCCTGGTCCAACAATTTGCATTCGACAGTGCCAAACTCAACGCAATTATCGTACAGTTTGTGGAGATCATCGTAAAACGAATTCAGCGCATTTTGCGGACCCATTGCGGTTCCGAGAGACTGGAACATATGCAAAAACGCAGTGAGCTTAGTTTTCGGTTTGGAGAATAACGGTAACAGAAAAACAAGCAATAGCTCAATACCTTCTGTGTCAAGTTCGTCTATCAAGCTTGGAAGAAGATATGCCGCGCGGATAATGCAACTAGAAGGAGGCACTGGGTCTCCAGTTGCAATGAAACTGGCTGACATTAGTTTTTGTGCATTGGCAGGTGATTCGCAGGTATGCCCTTTCTCAGAAAAAAGGGTACCAAACAAACTATGCAGCCTTTCGAAATAACTCGGAAATGGAAATGGATTCATGTACTGATATAAAAGTAATGTTGGATCTTTGAAAAACGATGCTACATTCATTCCTTCGTCAACTTCAGCAGGCGTTACAATATTTAGTGTTCCTAACCAAGAATCGAGAATTACGAGCAGCCAACTATGAAAGAAATATAATTGAATATAAAAAACACAATTAGGCAATGAAAAAAAGAAATTTAACCAGAAAACTATGCAAGAACATTTGCACGTTTCTGTTGAACTAGTTGAATTTTCTAGAACATTAAATTTTAAATATTTTGCAAAAAATTTGTAAGTAAAATTGTAGCGGTCGCAGGCACCAAAAAAGATATTCTAGCCATGCTGAGCTCGAGTTAATAAACTGTGTTTAGCATTGTGTAGAGACACGGTAAATGGCCAAACCTTTAAGAAACTCGTTTTTCGGCCCTCAAACTATTGTTCTCCCTTAATTAACCTATTGTTTTCTTATTGTTCTCCCTTAGTTAGCCTATTGTTTTCCCATTGTTCTCGTAAAAATTCAGGGTTTGAGTTTCTTATAAGGTGGTTCCCAAATACAAACCCATGATCTTAAAGTACTTAAATAAAATAGCTTTTACTGTTTGTTTACAAAGAACAGAACATAAAGCCATGGACTTCTAGAATCTCGATCTTTAAGCTTTAAAAATAATGAAATCTTAAATTTTTACTTATGAGCTCAAAGGCTTAAATATGAAGTACTTAGAGTATGATTTCATTTAATAGTCGCTTTACTTACCATTGCAAATAACCAATCTATTCTCCGTATGTAAAAGATGTGGACCAAAATAAAGTTCCGACGTTTGCTGAGTTTTTCTGTTTGTTACTAGGCCATAAAAATGATTAACTTCAATTTGATTAACTTTAACAATGAAAGATTAACTTCAATTTAGATACATGACTCAACCTTCTGCGATTATTCTAAGGCACCCAACTAACAAAAATAAAAATAGTGCGCTTCTTAAAATTTCGAAATGAATTGAAAATATTTATGGAAAATTCATTCCGTGAATTCAGTGTTACTGCGCAAGTCGATTAGAATGTTTTATTGGTCATTCAGATTCTGATCGACTTCACGCTGTTATTCGTGGAATAGACTTTTCAGAAATGTGTTCAATTCACCTCGAATAATAACTAAACACAAATTTTTATTTTGCTATTTGAGGGCCTTTGGATTAATCGCAGAAGATTGAGTGATATCTCAAAATCTAAGTTAATCCTTCGGAAATTTTACTTTTTTTGGATCACCCGGATGAGCATGTGATAAATATTGTGTGATATGATTGGCTGATCTCAAAATGTAAACAAACTCGCATGCCAATCAAATACAAAATAATACCTTGGAAACCTGTGCAGATTAGATTTGAGCAATCTTTTGTTTTCACTGAGTCTCTCTTCGAAATCTAATCTTTGACTTCGCAGCCTCACGTATTCGTGCAAAGCTAACTCAATAAGAAGATTCGCCAAAGTTTTTATATTCGTGTCTTCTGAAGAAGCTTTTGCCAATGTGTCAAGTTGTAGTTCATTTACAAGCTTCTGAAAAAAGAAATCACTCAGTTAGTCACTCACCTGCTCAATCAATAAATAGGTCAATGAATAAAACAGAACTGTCTGTGTAACAAATATGGACGTAGAAAAGATCATTAAATCCATGAAGCGATCAAAATCCACTGGAATTGATGATCTTCCCCCAGGTCTCATAAAAGATGCTGCTGACGTGCTTTCAGTGCCTCTTTCTCATATAATAAATTTATCTTTTGACACTGGCCAATTTCCACAGGAATGGAAAGCGGCTAAAATTATTCCTTTGCACAAGTCAGGATCGACAACAAACTTTGATAGCTATAGACCAATATCCGTACTACCTATATTGTCAAAGGTAATAGAGAAGATTGTGCACAAACAGTTGACGAATTTTTTAGATAAAAACAAAGTACTTTGTACAAGGCAATTTGGCTTCAGAGCAAAAATATCAACATAACTAGCAGCAACACTGTTGCTAGATGATATCAGGAAAAACGTGGACAAAGGGCAAATAGTCGGCGCTGTGCTTGTTGATCCTAGTAAGGCCTTTGACACCATCAGCCATTCCAAATTGCTGACCAAGATTCCATCATATGCCCTTGACGGCAAAGAACTTACCTGGTTTGAGGATTATTTGTTCAATCAGTCAACAAAAGTGAGCTACAACGACGAACTATTGGAAGCTCAGCATTTAAAATCTGGCGTCCCACAGGGCTCAATCCTTGGGCCTCTACTCTTCGTTTTATTCTTTAACGACATAACCGACATAATTGAGGAAAACATTATCAAATATGTTGATGATACGGTTATTTACTGTGCGGATAAGGATGTTACAAATCTGAGCAAAATCCTCAGTAATGAAATGACAAAGCTTGAAAAATGGATGGATGAGAATGAACTAATTCTAAATACGAAAAAAGGAGAAACAGAGGTGTTGGTTTTTGGGACTGCCCAGCGTTTGAAGCGACAGAGTGAGGGAATGTGTGCTCGATACAAAAACTAATACTACTACTTCGTACAGATATTTAGGAGTAGAAATCGATTCAACTTTAAATCAAAACACCAACTTGTTATAATAAGCTTCTGGCAGATTACGTCTACTATCGAAGCTAAGATGTTTCTTGGACAGCACAACGGCTTGTAAACTTTATCGCTCTATGATTGTACCTGTTGTTACATATTGTGCAATCTTAAATCTGAAACTAACAACTGGTCAGTCGATAAAGTTAGCCGCTCTTCATGAGCGTGCTATAAGGATAATTGGCGTAAGCTCAAAGGAATGCAGTGTCTGGTCACTTGAAAAATCGAATATAAACCGAGCATGTGTCCTGGTGCATAACTTCTTGAATGACGATACATGTGATGCCTTGCAGCAGAGTCACTTCCCAACACATGCACACATCAAGACCACAAGGAATAACAAATTCTAATGCGATATTTATTCATAGTTATAAAATTGTAAATTACGTTTTTAACATTTCTTTTCTTTTAAGCAAGACAGGCATTGAAAACAGCAATACTTTTGTTGAAGCTTAAATCCTGTTAAAATATTCGTATTATTATTATATATTATTAAAAATACTTATGACGCAACCAAGTAACCGATCTACCTTCTGATCTTCATCCAAGCATGAATCAAAAGCAAAACAATGAAATCATTCATTCAATCAATCAATCAGACTTACCTTTCGATCCTCGTCTAAGAATGAACCAAAATCAAATCCACCAACATTGTTTTCCCCAAATGATCCAACATGAACATGGAATTTCAACTCCTTTTCTAACTTTTCAAGATCTCCAATAAAATCTTTACAGCCCGCAGTATCGATCTTAAACTCATCAGCAATAGGTGCTTTCGATTCGCTGGCTTGTCCTTCCATAAATGCGTCAATTTTCATCATAATTCCAGACGGAATAAGCGGTAACGAAGTCCTCGAGGGTCGGACACTATCAGGTTCAGGCTCATCTGATTTTTGAATGTCTTTAATCTCCGATGCCTCGTCAATAGCAGAATCTATTGACCAGAGATCTCGCCGTAACGCGACAGGTTTCTGTGACTTTACGTCGTCTTCTAGAGATTTACCGCTTACGCAAACAACGGCAGCAGGCAAAGTGGTTTCGCTTGCTTGATCTTTTTCTACAAACGCGGATGCATTAACAGATTCTTTCCTTTCTGTCCTATCAGCAAACTCTACGAGAATAAGAAAGTCTAGGATCATAACTTTCATATTAATATTCATATCATTGATTTAAAAATGTAAAAAAGTTTTAGTTTTCTAAAAAACCTAAATCAAGGTATTTAAAAAAACCTCCCAAACATTCCTAAACATCCCTGCAAATAAAAAAGGACATAAAGTAAATTGCAGCTTGTCAGCAAACCATTTTCCTCAGTCCTAACGGAAAGAGAAAGCAACTTTTTTTTGGAATCGATTGTTTGGAATTCAACAACATTACATTTACAACAATTAGCCTGGTCCAAGAATTTCAAAGATTTTAAAAGATACATTTCTCGTGTATACAAAGGGAAAGTATTCTTCATAATAGTTCATTATTTTTCCTCAGCAAGGAGTTAGGCTCCCCGTTCGAGTTAGCACTTTCCAACGAAAAATGTCATTTTTTTCCCAGGTGGAATATTGTAGTATTGTGAAGAATGTTTACCCCTGCGTGAATAAGAATCAACTTGATTTAAAAACTGTGAGTTTCTTATTTGTAAAGCTTACTGTAATGTTGTTGCAATATTCCCGAGTTCCGATGCTTGTTGCAAGTTTCGTGAATGCATAATTTAACAATTTAGCCAAACGCATATAAATTATAACCCTAAAAAAACATATATTTGTTGGGGCTAGCAGAATAAGCAATTCAGCCAGCTAAAGTTATAAAATTTATACTGTAATACAGACAAATTAAACATAAACAGCTCCAAAAATGTTTGCACGGACCTTCTGTTGAATTAAAATCGTCTTCACCACCTTGTAAATTGCACACTTTCCTGGCAGGATGAGGTCTGTAAAATAACTGCAAAATCCCGCAATTAGTCACGTGACGATGCCCGTCCACCAAAGACAAATAAACATTTTTTGCTTCAACTGAGGCCGTCCCAGATAACTTGTAACCAAATATGAGATCAATCCAATGATTCAAATATCTCGAAACGTGCCTGCCTTCCAATACCTTTCGATGCAGTTTGATGAATTCTTCAGCAGAAGGTGCCCATGGCGGCAATCCCAAATCAGGCAGATCTTCGTGAATTGATTCAAATACTCTTGGGTCGCTGTAAAATTCTGGAATGCATTCTTCCGGGGTCCAAGCGTATAACCTTTCTATGCTTGAAGAGTATTCATCTGGCACCCACCGAGGTCTCACATGTTTGCACAAAATATCCTTGGGCATTCGTCTTGCGAGATATACATAATAACTTATGCTTGAGAGGGGGTCATCAGAGATATGATGAGGGGAAAGGACAGTTATATCCTTCTCCCCACGTGTTTCAGAAGTTTGATTGTATGTAATATCTAATTGCGCATCACTTTTCATCAGCCTGTATTTAGACAAGTTGAGATCTCTGTAACCACCATCGGCTTTGGTAAAATCCATCACCCATGGAAATATGGGGTAATGTGCAGGGTCCTTCATCCTTCTCCCCACCAAAGTGTTCAATATCATGAGATAGTCAAAATTAGTCAATTGACAATCGATCCACATTTTTGTATAAATATGCAACTTCTCTTTTAGTGGAAAGGGTGGTGTAAGTATGCTTGGTGTTTCCAGTAGCCAATTCTCAATTATAGGTTTTTGTTGATCTCTGGTTTCTGGTTTAAGATTGGCGTCATTTACACAAAACCGAGAGATAGAAATCCACATCGAATTGGTGACATAAAAATCACTGAATGAAATTGACGGTGAAATCTCAAAGCCGTTCAAACGCAGCTCTGCAAAAATCTTTAAAAATTGAAAGAAAAGAAACATGTATTTTGCTGCCGAATTTGCAACGATGGCCGGACTAAATGCAAGAACATCATGTAATGTATATTGCGGTGTTGATTCCACCAAATAAACATGGGTACTACTCTGGAATGCCAATAACACAGGGACAAGGTGCATTGAAGGGGCAGAACAAACCTTGTTCGCAACGTCTGATTCTGAGTCTCTTAGTTCGTTTTGCGTTTGGACAGTGTTTGCTGATGTTTGCTGAACAAGGGGTTTCAGCTTTAGTCTGCAACTGCTTTCGATTAGAATTTTGAAGGATTCCTATGGAAAAATAAAATAACAAGATAAAGGACATCCAAGATTAAGCCTGATTAGCAACGGACCTGACTCCATACTGCCTTACCATATGAGAAGTTTACAAGCTGTTGACATTGTCAAGGGAATTGCTGCTGAGAGTCTGGAGAAAGTTTCCATTCTTTTACAAATGGAATTGAGGATAATTTTCTATTTCAATCATGAATTAGTTTGTTTACACATCGAAAATAGCCTTTTATGAAAGATATTTTTATTGAAAACAGTGCTATTTACAACTTCAGGAACAATAATCGATTTAAGACACAGTATGTCAAAACAGTGAGATACAGTACTGAAAGTCTAAAATATTCCCCCTGATATTAAGAACTGCTTGTAGCTATTACAGTCCAAATGAATGATAAAAAACTGTTCTGATAAACATTGAACCTGCAAACTTTGCAAAACCTATATACCAAACCTGGGTTATATTTAAATTCTTTTAAAAAATCTCATTCGCCTGTTACCCTGCCCAGCAACTCTCCCGGTTCTCTGTTCCATGCCTGTCAACACTTGCACACCCTCAGAAACATAGGAGCTATGCCCCTGAGATTTTGCAACTGCCCTTTTTATGGGACAATAGTCCCTCTTCTAGCTTGCTATTTCAAAGACACATGTGCCCTTTTTGCCCTTCTAAACAATAGGCAGAAGTGCCCTATAAAGAGTTGTGCCCCCTCGAGCAAACATTGCTTCTTACTTCCCCAAAGACCCTGTTTCTGTGGCTGCTAACATTACTAGCCAGCAGTCAATCACCTGCAGTCTGTCTGTGTTGTGAGATGTTCCTAATTGAATGAAAAGTACCTCCTCCAGATCAAAAAGTGCTTTTGTAATACTAATAATCAGTTTAAAAATACTATATACCTCATCAAGATATTCACTGTTCTCTTGGTGGTCTCCACCTGACTGGTTCTTTGTTGATATATGGTGCAAAAGTTCAAGCAGTGTTGAATTATCACTTGGAATGTCTCCCTTCTTGATCCTAGCAAATGAAAAAGTCCCAGCATCATGGCATTGGACACATAATTATTAAATGTTAAAAAGCAAATGTACATGTATATCCTGTTATTATTACCATTGCTATCTCACATAAAAACAATTTGCATGCATAAATTTACTACAATAAACATTTCTATTGAGAAAAACATGTTCTCTAAATATCTATGTGAATATTATATTATATCACAAAATATTGTTATAAGTGAATAGCAGACAATAATTTATTTCTAATAAATGTATTAATATTCTTTTAAAAAGAAAATGTCCACCCCTTCACTCACAAAACATAATATTCCCAAAAGAGGGTTCAGAAGTGAAAAGTTGTGGAACTCAAATACTTCCTAGCTGAAAATGGTATACATAGTCAGAAAGCATAGAAAACCCCATCTTGGACTACGTTTTTCCATGTCAAGCATCAATGCAGTTTATCACTAATATATTTTGTCTGAAAATCTTGCTTATTTGACACCCGTCAAAGCTCAATGTGTGTTATTCATACCAAGGCATATGATTTGTCACATGTGTGCTACAAATAAAATGGTAATATGGTTATAGCCTAAAAAACAAGATGAAAAATAGCATCACACACCATATTTTCTTGAACGGTTTCTTGACAATCGTAACATTGATCCTTTGCCATCCATTTGATTCATAAGTGGGTGATGGTTGAAGGAGTGTTGCCTTTTCCTCTGATGACAAAGGCTTTGCAATTTTAGTTCCATGTGGATTTATCACAGGAGAATTTATCTGTGTTTGCAGCCATATCTTGTGAGCCTGAATTACAAGATAATGAAGACAAAATTATAAAAAAAAATAAAAATAAGGTTTAATTTTAATTCTTTAATAAAACTCAATTCTTTGATCCACAATGACATCAAAGTTGTTAGTTTTCATCACTGCAGATTATTTCAATAGACAATTCTGCGAAAGATGCCAGCAGAAAATTATTCTCAAGATTGAATGCCAACAGAGCTGCTTTGATTCGCAAATTTAACACAATAAATACTGGAAATAATCTCTTTATATTGCCATCTTTTGCATAATTGTCTGTGTTGATAAATCTATTTAAAGGCTCATGAGCTTTAATTTTAATTTTCGTGGAAAAGTTTCAGTTTCAGTTTTTTATTATTCAATACTGACCAATAATTGGGTTAAGCTACAGGGCATTTAAAATTTATTATCTGACTTAATCTTCAGTATAGCAAACTCTACTCCTAGACTAATGGCACACGTTTTGCTTTCATTTTCTTGAAAGGGTTTCCTGCACAGTTGCTGTTGGAATCCTTCTCAAAATTGAGATTTTGAAAATATATCTTCTTTCATGCAAGTGATCAAATTTCTGCTCAAAATATCTGGCTTATGACCCCAACTAGATTTTATGGCAGTTTTCGACAAGATATCAGGTGTACAAGAGTACTCTTCTTTTGCTTATGCCCATTTTCCCCTGTTTCATTATCCAATTGAAATTCTTGGGTGTGCAACATACTTTCCATGACCAATTTTTTTTTTCTGCACAATTTTTAAAGGATTTAACTAGCACTCTCTAAACAAATGCGCAAAATAAAGCTTATCAAAAATCACTGCCAAACCTTTTTGATTTAAAATCATTTTTGTCAATTAATGCTATATTTCTATTTTACATGCTCCCCCCCCCCTCGTGCCTTTCTATTTCATAAATCCCCAAAACAATAGATCTATTGTTCTTCCATTGTTTTGTGCATTGTTCTACGCCAAGGCTGCCCAAAAACACCAACAAACCAAACAAATACCAACTCACCAAACAAGAAACTCTTTGCACGGAAGGCCTACTTAATCTTTCTTCTCCCCCGATGTCAGAAACCAGAAACGGCTCCTGCAATCCCACCTCGTTTTGAAGCAATTCACAGGCTTGGCCATGACTAAATGACTGCCCCATTTCTCCATATCTCAGCAAAGCATTCCAAAGTTTCAGTTCACCTGCAAATTGGCCTAACCACACTTTGACTTTCAGAACAACATGAATTTCTCTCTTGACCCCCTGTAGAGACGACTTTCTCAGCTGCATAATTTGCGGACTGATGCCGACTCATCCAGATTCGTGTAAGTCTCAATACTGGTCTATTCGAACCTGCTAATATTAGAAAGATAACGAACAGATTGAGCCCTTCTGATTTTTATGGTAAATCTGATTTTCCTTCTTTAAACACAGGTTGCAGTATTTGGGAACCTTTTTTATCCAAAATTGATGAACTTCGTATAATTGCAAATAAATCCAATGCTGCCGTCATTGGAATATCTGAAACAAAACTAGACTAAACAATCCTAAACAGCGAAGTATGCATCGATGGTTATAATATCCAAAGATGTGGCCGAAATAGACATGGAGGTGGAGTGGCTTGCTACGTAAGAAATGACCGTACATTTGATAGAAGAATCAACTTCGCATCGAAATTGAAAAATGTAGTCAGTTCAGTTTCAGTTCAGTTTCGTCTCAGACTTCTTTGATGAACTCACAATTGCCATCTCAAAAACTAAAAATTTCGACAACGAAGAAGTCTTCATTTTAGGTGATCTAAATATCAATTTATTGAATAAAAATAAAGAATCATCGAATCGCATTAAACAT
>JAYJMH010032177.1:0-16817 GCA_036873815.1 Phacellophora camtschatica
ATTATCTAATTTTTCAAATTGTGTAAATATGTTTTACCTTTATTAATTTTAAACATTTAATTACTGTAACGTTTTAAAAGGGCTCCTTGAAAATCAGCCTTTGCTGAAGGGTCACCCTCCATAAATAATTGAAAATGAAAATGAAAGCAAACGGTACTCGTCGCTTCAAGCGGAACAGACACCGATTTGAGCCAAATCATTCAATGTGAAAATTACAATAATTTGGACAAACTTATTCAAGTCACTGCACTTGTAATAAAATTTGTAAACAAATTAAAGAAACGCGCCTCTAAAGAAAATATTGAGTCAAGTGACATTGTTTCCCGGAAGATATGAATTTCGCGAAAATTCTTTGGCAAAAAGAGGCACCGATCTCAATTCAGGAAGACCATAAATTCAACGAAACGGCAAAACATTTGAAAGTCTTTGAAGATCGAAACGGTATTTTGAGGGTCGAAGGAAGAATCGAAAATGCTCCTTTGTTGTATGACACAAAATTTCCGATTTTTTGATACCAAGACAGCATCATTTGACGCATGAAACGTCATGAAACGGTTAAACATAACGGAGTTCGCGAAAAGCTAACAGAATTGAGATCGGAATATTGGGTCGGCAAAGGACTACAAATTGTGAAATCTTCTTTGTTGAAAAGATGTACCAGTTGCAAACGTATAATAGGTCAACCCTATGATGTGCCACAAGCACTACCTGATTTCCGAGTATCAGAGGATGCCGCGTTTACGCAAATCGGCGGCACAATTTTGAATCACATGTAATTGTCATTTTTCGTGTCATGCTTACAGTTTTAACACAAAATATTTGAAAATGTAACAACAAAATATTCCATTTTTCATCATACCAAAAACAAATTTATATACAAAATAAATCGATTGGTGTTAATTTAATTCCTGTTTGAATGGCCGCGTTCTTGCCGGGGCATTCTGGTGCCGCAAATTGGCAATTCAAATTTGGATCTCAAAAAAAGTATAGATCATATTTAAAAATAATAATAATAGATTTGGAGTCAGCGAACAAAATTACGCTACGTGTAACAATATCGTTTTTCGTGTAAATTCCTCTTTAAGAATAAAGGAAAAAGCTATTTTCTGGAACCTGACAGGAGTTTCACTATTTGTGTATTTAGTGTATTCCTGTTGTCGAAACAGAAAGTCGGGCTTCTTGGAGGAAGCATATTTGTCCCGTGTCATTCGACGAGGAATTACGATAGGGTTGAGTTTAACTTTACTTCTGGACAAGATACGAGATATCATAATGAAAAGCTAACATCAGCAGTTAAAATGGTTGCAGTTACAAAGTTAACGTACCTTAGTTATAGGGCATATGAGGTTATCTCCAACGACTTGTGATATCAAAATCTCTTCATCTTCTGGGGCCATTTCCTCATCCTTTTCCGTGTGTTGACCAGAATGGTGTACATTCCAAATGTTTTCTGTAAATTCTTTTATCAACTTGGTCTTCTCCAGATCTTCTGTCTTATTGCCTGACTGGGTTTTCTCAAGGGCTGTTCTGAATGTATTTTCTACATCAAACTCTTTATCACTTCAATGAAAGTTTATTAATAATTAATAATACAATTGGTCGTAGCATAAATATGCAATGACATTTGTGTTAGTTCTAGTTCACAAATATTCACCTGACAATTTATTTGGACAAAATCAGTTAATTCTTTCAGAATTTATCAGCGAGTTTGTTGAAATGTTATAAAAAAAAATTCAAAATCAAATAGAAACCTTTACATTTCTTTTTGCTGTAATTGAAAAGCATGTGTACCGTCAAGGTACACCGTCAAGAAGACTGGTGTATACGCGACCATCGCGTTTTTCTATGATTTCTATGAACATAGAGTTTTCTTTGAAAAACAAACGTTTGATAACTTTATAAAGAAAAATCTTATATTTCATCGCTTTTAAAATTTAACTAAATTTTTTTTAACTACTTTATATTCAAATTTATATTTTATATTTATATCTTATATTGAACAAAACAATTTTAAAAATAAACTCGATTGTTGAAGTGTTCATCTCAAAACGGGTACATTTTGACAAACTTTTAGACTTTTTATTTTTTATAGTAAAAAGGTCTTGAATATAATGTAATTGCCTTTTCACAGTAAATCAGGGTGTCCGAACAGTTCAAATGACATAACAGAAACTTGAACTGGGCACTCTGTTTGATTTTTATCTGTGACCCAACGGAGGATCCATGAAATATTCTGAAACCGCTCTGATGGCGAAGCCGCATTCAAAATAGATTAAGGAGCGAGACACACATGAGGTTTTGGGGTCCGGTAGCAACACCCTTAAATATTTTAGGAAAGGCCCATAATAACATATTTAGTTGCCACTACCTTCAAATTTTTGAACTATCACATCACATCACAACTAAACTGAACATCCCGTCTGTTGATCTGGCGTTGGTGATTTAAATGTGGAAATATGTAAAACCTCATTGATGAACAAATCCTGAACTATTTCAATTTTCTAAACACCTGAAATGTTTTTGAAAGACGATCATTGCATTTCATGTATTGTTGATTTACTACCCTAAATAATTCTGGTTACCAGAACCTAAAATAATTTAATTAAAAACATTTAATTTAAACATTTAATAAATTATTATTATATTTTTCAAAACGTTCTCCCAACTACAAAACTAACAATTCAAAGTTTATTTCGAATTGTTGACGAGCATGTATCTTTTGTTTCTCTGCACTCTGCACTGTTCCTCACTTTCTCAAGATTTTTCCGAAAGTAAAATCATGTGACAAATCTCACAAGGCTTTAAAAGTCTAAATCACATAAAGCATTATCCCGTCCTGTCTTTTGTAGGCATCCCTCTTAATCGACCAGAAAAATAACTACATACAGTCAGTAATTAGAATCTCCGGCTGGGAGAAAATGGTAACAGGTATCAAAATTTTCAGCGAGCAAAGCGAGTAAAAAATTTATGGAGTCTAGGATACTCCCCTGGGAACATTTTTAGGACCACGCCCTTTGCTTTCCCTGTGAACACCTTTCCAGAAAGTTATCTTTATTATAACACATTTATGCTATGAAAACAACAAAAATAAGCGAATTGAACTATTTCTTCGAAAATCTTTCGAATCTACGAGGATTAAATCCTTTAAACCTAGCTATTCATTGCTTTTAAAAAAGCCATCACAATAACTTATGTTCAACTTGCAACAACACAAGATTTTGCTTTCGTACTTGAACTATTCTAGACCTTGCAGGTAACACTACACGTTTCATCCTGCTGAAGACTCGTTCGTAATTAACGCTTGTCAGTGGTGTCACAACTACAAATTCTAGCAGAACGACTGCTTGAGGAAGTGCCTCCTCAAGACCTGGAGTTCTTTATACTAACAGAAGATCTTAAGCGCTTGCTTTTGCTTCTTTTACCACCCAGGCTCAACGTTAGCATTTTCTTCCACCTCAAACTCGTCGTTTTCTTCGCCGACAGCCTCCTGATTTCGAGCTTGGCTTGCTTTCTCAACTGTGACACATTATCCTTCCCTTTCTGCAGCTTTTGATAATTTCTTGCGTTTTCTATTCTTTCTGGAAAACATGGCATCTCTTTACTTGACTACCTTTTGCAGAAGAAGTGAAATTTCATTGTCTTCATGCATTATGCTCAGGTTGTGTTTGTTTTCTGTTGAGTCGGAGATTGCAAATGGATAGAGTTGGCGCAATTCTTCGATTAAATCCCTTTAGTCCCTGGTGCTCGCTTTTTTTCGTTGTTTGAATTGATACGGTGTATAAGGCCTATCCATTTAAATTTTGCGAGATTCGCGAATCGCCAGGTCAGCTCATCGGTTAATTTCTTTGTGATTTCCTTCCCAAGACAGACTAACGAGTTCCTTCCAAACCTTGTGCGCCCCTCTGTTTTTGGCTCCATATTCCTCCATCCACCTCTTTTACGTATCACTGGCATTGCTGATCTGCAAGCAACGTATCCTTCCATGTTTTATTGTAGCCAAAATCCCTTAACACCGACAAAAAGTCCTGTAGCATTGATGTTATTGTCACAGCATCCAATGTTATTTTCTGCATCATTTTAAAAAAAATGATAAATGGGGTTTTCTGAAAACATTCCTATTCTTCTTTTCGCTAAATATTACTAATTATTTTCCAAAAATTTCTATTTAATTTGGGTTCTGTTTCTTCTGATATACCCTGATTGGAAAATTTGCTTGTAAGTCACAACCATGCTCTCTTCCATTTTTTAGCCATAGTTTAAGTTAATTACCTATTATTTCTTGCATTCAGTTGCAAATACATTTCAAACATATTTTGTAATCCGGTCCTGTGGTATGGTAAGTTGATTTATTTTTGATGCTATAAAATTATCTTTGGAGCTGGTTTAGCTTCAAGTTCATTGAATCATTATTGATACTGATCTTCAAAACTTCACTTCGTGCATGGCTGAAATTATTAAAAGTGGATTTTTGTGTATGTTGAGTTACCAAACTCAACTCATGCAACACACAGGTATTTTAACATTCATCTTTTGGATCTTCTCATTATAGTTGTTACTTTAGTTTCTTTTTACAACAAGAAAGGAGGAGGAGCCTTAAAAGGTGGACCCAAGTAAATGCTGCAAAACATAGCAGGAAGGAAAGAGCTTCTGATCAACTCACTTATAAATTGAAACAGAGAAAAAAGGGAATCAAATAATAGAAGTTCAGAATCATCACCTTTCGATAATGACTCATAAAGGTTTGAAATAAATAAAAATATTCCATTAATCAATGTATGTCCGCCTTTGTTGCGTTTTTTTGGCCTGCCTTTTGGTTCTTCTTTGTCCGATGGTAAGGCAAGCCGCTCATTTTTGTATGGTTCACGACCTGGTTGAGCTTCGCCAATGTCTCCTAAGTCTTCCACACTTCCAATTGAAACATTGTCTATGCTAGACATTTGAAGTTAAGCACTTGCATCAGAAAAATTACTGTTACTCGATGTTGTAGCTGCCAAGCTGCTACATGTCATTCTAAACGCGCTCACAAGTTGCTCAAAACCCCCAAGAACCAACGCAATGAACAAACGAGTTTGAGCTAGTTCATATGATATGGTTTGAAACTTTGTTTCCCCATAGCTATAAATGTTTGGGCAAAAGCACATAAACAAATTGGCTGCAAAATTAAACCATAACACAGCATAATATAAAGGCCTAAAAATGCAGCTATCAACTACAGCCAGTCCACCAGCAGGTCCTTCATTGTCTTGTTGCTTTTTGCTGTTGACAATCAGCGTGCTGCATAATTTATATCCAGTAGGGCAAAAAATGTGATTTTTCATTCGTACAATTTTTTCTTAGAATTAAAATAATGTTAATGTCAATGTTCATCATGGGTAATAGGACAACCCAAAACAGTGCTACCCAAAGTCAAATTCTGTGTGTTACACTCATGGCCATTGTTTGCAAAAGCTGAGAAGATTTGTTACTAATTGTGATTGAGATTTCCACACAGACACACCAGAATGCATGACTCACCCCAGACTCTTTTCGAACAAACTACCTTGACAAAACCCCCTAAAACACCAACTTCTACACCCCATTCACAAAAAGGATGTCATTTTTAATGAAAAAAAGATTTTTTAATTTTAGTGGCACTTTAATATTCATAATTAAATGTTACAAACATATTATTATAATATATTATCTCTGTTATAATATATTATTGCTATCTCTGTTATAATATATTATTGTTATCTCTGTTATAATATATTGTTATTATTATTATCATTGTTATTATTATTGATGTTAATGTAATAGACCTCTTTCAATGTTTACATTTTCTTATCAGGCAAATGAGATTCTTTTCTGATGCAAAACAATGCATGAAAGAATTCATTGACAAACTGAAATGACCCAGAAGATGGATGGTACTGGAAATTTTTAACAAACTTTTAATTATTTTCTGCCTTGGACGGATGTTCTATGTTTGCTATGGGGTAATTTATTTGTTTCCTGATCAGGAGATAATATTATGTTTCCTGATAGGGAAACATAATTTCCATGGTTTTGGAATTTGTTTCTCAATCAGGAAACGATTCCTGATCAGGAAACATATTAACAATACCCTAACAATGACTTTCATGCATGTTTCCTCCTTCGATGGGAAATTACTCCGGACTGGTTGTTAATATTTATAATTAAATACTATTGTTTCTCTGTAATTATAGGAATGAATTAAATTTCTTCGCACCCTTCTTCTGTTGGATTATACTTTTCTCGAAAATTGGAAACTGTTTTCCGAGCTGCTTCATCCCACTGAATGATATCTCGAGTCATATTTGCATACGCTAACATGATTTCTTTCAGATCTTTAACTTCAGAACATCCTTCTTCATTTTCTTCACAATCAAGAGCACATTCCTGGGTTGCTTCCATTCCGATTTTAATTGCGTCCTCTAACTTTTTTAACTTGGACAGAACATTTTCAACTTCAATGTGCATAGAAGTGTTTCTTGCGGCCATACTTGCTTTAACTTTCGTTACTGAAGTTTGCCTATGCCAAAAAATGCCTCAAAAAATGAATAAAAGAAGAACCCCCTGTTCTTAAATTTGGCGGGAAAATTATTGCAGTTTGTATACTGAAGCTTCTGCGTAGCATCCAACCTTCAACTCTTTCTTTCTTTGTATGAATATCAGGCGGAGGAGCGAACACACGACTTTTGCAGTGATTCTGGCCTCTGCTCTTTTTTGTGTTTCCCATTTGTCGGCAAATTTTTACCAATGGCGGGAGACGTTTTACTTGTTGTGACTGAGCGAATGATGACAGGCATTCAAGATTTACCCGATGGTACTTTTATTAATTGTATTAAATCTGCAGACTCGTGTTGTAGTGGTGTCATCGAATACAACGATGTATCAAAACTGTTTTTAGAATTGCAGAAAACAAGTAAGTCAAAACAAGCTATTATCCTTATAGACTATGGGACTTGTCATCATAAATTAATTCGTCAGGTTTTATGTATATTTTATTCGTCAGGTTACTGGTCATCCTGAGAAAACCTTAAAGACTCGTACAGCACTTAACTAACTTGTGTTGTTGTTTAAAGGTGACACAATACGTAAACAAGAATATTGATGATGATGATGGTTAAGATTTCTGAATAAGAAACTACATATTTGTCTCTATTTACAAGTAAAGTTATCTTTTTTACACAAATTCAACATAAAATATTTTTTCCACCTGCCAGTTACCTGGGGCTAGACCTGTTGTGTTTAAACCACGTCTTTTTCACAAGTCAAAAAAATAGCTTTCTGCCAATTTTCTTTTTTTTTCACAAGAAGAGTTAGGAATCGCAAATTCCTTGTGGATGTTCATTGATAATAGAGTAAAAAAATAGACTATTTATCACTAGTGCACCAAAAAAGTTACTAAGTTTCATTCTTGTGGATTTACTTTCATTGTCGTTGATTTCCTTCTTCTTTTTCTTGTTGGCATTGCCATAGGCTTCTAAATCCAGACCAGAAGATCGAATCTGTACCATGGCATCAAGTTGAGAATTCAATGTCAAAATATTTTCTCTCACACATGAGAAAATATTGCAGGTTAAGAAAATGTTTTTTACTAATAAATAGTGTATCAACACTGGACCAACAAAACAACTGTCAAAAAATGAGTACGCCTTTTGGTTTTTATATTTGCCTATGTAATCTGTATCAAAGTCTTTTTTCAGAATATATGAGAAAATGTGGCCAAGTGTAATTTCAGGCCATTTTGTGTATCTTCTTGTCTCTTTTCATTTGAAATTGTATTTGCGTCAGGAATTCCTAATTCCACAATCTTCTTCTGGTACATGGTATGGAGTTGTTTTGTTTGCTCTTCTGTAGCTTGTATGATCCCCAATTTATCTTCCATGGCTGCAAAAGCTCTTGCTGCCAGTTCAATTTTCCGCCCAGATGTACTTTTAATCCACAAACAGATAAATAATCAGTTAGCTGCTTGACAATAAGGTACATATGAATTTTAGTGGGCGTGTGGCCAATTCACATACCTTGAAGATTTTAGACATGAGATGGCGTGCAATAACAATTTTAGGCCGAAAATGAATGTTATTTCAGGCCTTGTGCTCTGTTTTCATTTTGATCCGTTTTTGCTGTTGAAAACAGAACTTGTTTATATCCCCGTTCACACTGCTCTGTTTTTAAATGAAAACGATTGGAAACGTTGTGAAATTTGCATTTTCTTCACAAAAATATTTCTACCTGTCTCTTTCTAAAAAGGAAAGCATTTTCAAATTTCTTCGTTCTTGATGTTCATCTGGAAATGATCCGTTTTCAAAATGACCTGTTTTCATTTTGCTTCATTTTCATCTTGGCATTTCTAAAATGTTCCATTTTCGTAGCAGAATAGTGTGAAGGCAATGCCAAAAACGGAGCAAAATAGATGCGTTTTCCGGCGAAAACGGAGTTGTATGAACTTTGCGGGAGGCAGCTTTGTTGCATTTAAGTTTAATACTGGAGTCTCTGATTCAAACAAATTAATCTTGAGGTTAAGAATTGATATAACACTATCATATTACACTTTTAGCAACCATCAAACAGTTGTCTCGTTCTTCTTCAATTGTTAATTCTTTGTCCAGTTTTTTTGTTTTTTTGTTCTTTGTCTGTACGTTGTTGTCCATTTTCTTCAATCTGTTACACTTTTTACAAGGATTGTTGATATGGCCTTCAGTTTTTCAAAGACTATTTTTTATAAAGTCGGGATTTTAACAGGGAATTAGCACTCTGAATAGAGCTTTGCATGTGCGATCAAAAGCATGCCTAGAACACTTTAGCATGCAATCACACGCCTCAAACGTACAGTGTTACAATTTGTAGTATACTTATGGATTTAAACAAGACCATCCTCAATAATTAAGCCAGAGTTTCTTCAAAATAATTACCAATTTAAATTTCACACTTTGCATGTTATGTACGAACGTAAGTAACTGTTTGTTACCAACGGTGGGCGTTTTTTCTGAACAAACAAACAAACATGAATTATAAATATAAATGTAGAGATTGAGTAAATTAACTTAAAAAGTCATATGAATCTTAGTGGGTGTGCAGCAATTCACACGCCTTGAAGATTTTAGGCGTGTGATGGCGTTTGAAAACTTTTTTTGGCCAAAATGAACCTTATTTCAAGCCTCGTAGACACCACTCCGTTTTCATTTTGATCCGTTTTTGCTGCTGAAAGCGAAGCTTGTTTATGTCCATGTTCAGACTGATCCGTTCTCAAATGAAAATGGTTAAAAACGCTGTGAATTTCACATTTGCTTCACGAAAACAACGCTATCGGTCTTTATTTCAAAAAGGAGAACTTTTCAGATGTCTACATTTTTGGTGTTCACACTGGAAATGATCCGTTTTCAAAACAACCCGTTTTTATTTGGCTTCATTTTCATCAGCGTTTTAAAAATTCTCCATTGTCATATCGGATTAATTGAAGGTAATGCCAAAAACTGAGAAAAATAGATCCGTTTTCATGCGAAAACTGAGTAGTATGAACTACGTGGGAGACAGCTTTGTTGTATTTCAGTTGAATGCAGGGTCAAACAAAGTAATATTGTGATTAAAAATCAATCTTCATGTCATATTACACTAATTTTAACAATCATCGGACATGCTCTCCCATGTCAAGGTTGATGTCTTGTTCTCCTTCAATTGTTATTTCTTCATCCAATTTGTCTCTTCTCTTGCTTTTTTTCTGTGTGTTGTCGTCCATTTTATTGCTGATATGGCCTTCAGTTTTTCAAAGAATATTTTCATAAAAAGTCGAAATTTTAACAAGGAATTAGCGCTCTGATTAGAGCTTTGCACTAGCGATCAAAAGCACGCCTTGAAAATTTTAGGTGTGCGCCAATGCGTGCGCGTGCGATCGCACGCCTCAAACGTACAGGCCTGATAGAAGGTAAACAGTATTGGTCCCAAGACAGATCCTTATTGGACACCCTTTTCAATTGTTAACAGAGATGATGTAGCACCGCTTACAGAAGAATTGTTTACGACTTGTAAGATAGTTGTCAAACCATTTGTTGATCTTACCTCGAAAACAGTAATAGTAGAGTTTGTGCATGAGGATTTGATGATCTGTGGTGTCAAATCTTTTGGATAAATCCAAGAATACACCAAGGCATGTTCTTTTTTCGTCAAGAGATAGATATATTGTCGAGTAGTAACGGGAAGGCATGAACAGTTCTGTCCTTCTCTGAAACCAAATTGCAAATCTTAAAGGATTTTGTATTTTTTTTTAATGAAAGAGGTTATTCTTTTGGCTATCAATCGTTCCATGAGATTTTCAAAACATGATAATAATAAAATATGTCTGTAGTTTTCAAGTTTGCTACGATCCCCATTTTTAAAGACCGGAACAACTTTAGCAATCTTCCATATATTTGGGACAATTCCAGTATCAAATGAGAGATTGAAAATGTGAGACATTTGTGAGAGGTTTGTCATTAGAAATTAAAGATGCTTTAATGACAGAGGGTTTATTTCATCATGCCTAGCAGAATTTTTAGTTTTAAGATAATTTGTTTCTGCAATTACCTCGTTTTCATTAACCATTTTTAAGAAAACATTTCCCAATTGATTTTTGAAAAAAGTGAAGAATTTTTCTTTGGGTCTGTCAACTTTAGCAGAATTTTTGTTGTTGATGGTGCAGAAGTAATCGTTTAATGCATCGGCAATACTTTTGTCATTTACAAGACTCTTTTCATCATAGAAGATCATTTTGATGGAATTTTGCCTTTTTTGCTTTCTTGCATTAAATAGGTTGCCTAATATCGCCCACATTTTGATGATTCTCGTTGATTTTTTATCAAAAATTCTTTATAGTAAGAGCTCTTTCTTTTTTTTGTGGAGTTCGATTTTTTATATATGTGCATAAAAGTCGTTTTTTTTATAATGCTCTTTTTGAGCGTTGTCGAGACCCTTGGTTTATCTTTTATTCTTTTGTTTAATAGCTTTTTGATAGGGAAAGACGCATTGTACGCATTCTCGATGACATTGTAGAAAAACTGGGTACATTTTTTGACATTTCTTTCTAATTATAGTGGTTTCCATGTAGCTTTTTCTATTTGTTTAACAAATTTGCAGTGTTTTTGGACCATAGATACGCATTTTGCGTCTTGCGGGTCCATCATTTCCAGAACTGCGTGCAAAAGAAATAAAGAAATTTGCAAAATGATCCGAGAGGTCAGTAAAGATGTTGCTTGATATTAGTTTGGCAATTGAACTTCGTTCTCTTACGAAGATATGATCAATGAATGTGATCTGTAATTCTTGTTGGACAAGTGATGCAAGGTAGGTAGCTGTAGGAGAGCATCGTGTCTTTGTGCATTTCTTTCCTAGTTGATCGTATTTCAAGAGATCTATCTTTATGTCACCGATTATTACACAGCGGTTAGGTTTGAGATTTTGGACTAATTGAATTGTTTCTTCCAATTGGGTATTGAAATCTGAAATGTCTCTATTTGAATGTCTGTAGATTATGCCAAAGATCGTTTCTTTTTTGTTCTTAGTTAAACTAACCCAAATGCTGATTAGAAATCGAATAAAAGGGTAATTCAAACTGGTTTATGTTTTTAAATGATTTTTGCGGAAACTAGTGGATATTCGTTAAAGCATTTGCCCATGTGGTATTTGTCCTGGCGGCATTGAAAAAGAGTGCATGGGTGGAAAGAAAGGATACAAATGTTGTCATAGGGTTAACCATACGCTTGACCATAGGGCCAAGTATATGGTCCATTTGTTGGCATTTTTGAAGGTATTTGAGTATTGCAATTTGTCTTTGAATATTTTCAGTGGTGTCAGTTCTTTCATCATCAAGGTTTCTGTCATTGACCTTTTCCGTACATTTCGATTGTCTGTCTTTCGTCTCTTTCACCAGTTTCTCTTCCATTTTGGTTGTTTCTTTAGTTCAATGGCCAGGAGTTTCTGTTTTATGTTTCTCACGAAGGTTGTTATTCCTTCTTGGGAAAGGTTCAGGCCGTCATATCTGGAACTTGGGTCACAAATATTTGTGTTCGATATGACGAACACAAATGACAAGGTCTTAACAAATGAACTTTGTGAGGGGTCAAATATGTACGATTTTATTCCTTTGACAATAGTCAATGATCAGCGTTTTTTTTGTGGCTTAGATCAATGTTGATGGGGTTGAGTGATGGTTACCAGATGGACTTGTTGGTCGTCTGTCGGAAATTTTAACCTCTATGTGTTAAAAATATGTGTCAACGCCAACGTCGAATGCGACGTCGGCGTAGACACAAATGACAATCCGATGGCTGGTCGGGGTGGTTGAGTTTCATTTGAAAACTTCATGACCTGACTAAGGTGATTCATTTTAACATTCATTTTATTTGAAAGCGCTTTAATTTTATTTGCAAGGTTTTCCTCAGTGATAATGACGTGTTGTTGAATACTGGAGATCTGGGCTTGAGTTAAACGTTCACCAGTTTTTGCACAAAAAATTCCATCATTATAATTTTGGACAAAAGTTTCATATTTAGCCTTAAAGTCCTCTAAGTATGATTCCAAAGTTTAAGCAGTTTAAGTCCCATAGTTAGCCTTTAAGTATCATTTCAAAGTATCACTAGATTTTCGGAGAGACTCGCTGTCTTTCTTTAGCGAAATAATTTTATTTTCGTTGGCAGCAAGGGTAATACTAAGCTTTGAAATATTGCTCCTCAAATTTTGGTTTTCATTTTCAATATTTGTCAACCTGTCAAGGACTTGATCAGCAAGTGATTCATTAAAATCAAGTTGCTTTTAATTTGATACAGTCATATTTTCTTCAGGCAATGTAATGTTTAGTGCAATGCCTACAGTTTTGTTTTGAAACAACATTTCGTCTTCAGACAGTGGAATGGTTTGAACTGCAGACAGATCCCTTGAAAATTGCAAAATCCTCAATATTTTCTTCGTGTTTTTTATCCTTGGGTTATATTGAATAATGTCTGGCAGATACTTTCCATTTTAAAAATGAAGTAGCTTGGGCCATAATGGTGCCAGTTGAGAAGACTGTAATCATCAAGGCTGTTTTTTTTCTCGACTTGAAAGCACAACCAATGACAGAAAAGTTAGTTTTCTTTGAGCCATCTTCATTTCTTTGTAGGATGAAACCATCGACTCTTTGTAGGATATTTACATATTTTACAGTCAATAGATTGTATTTTGTTTATATTTACAGTTAAAGTCACGAAAGATCCTTTTTTCTGAATGCTGTACTTATCCGTGCTCTTGCGGTATATCAACGATTTCCATCATTTAAGTTAACAAACTGATAATAAAACGAATCAAGAACGAAGATCCACCGTAAACTTATATATTTGTTTATTTAAACATATCTTAAATTTAAAATAACTGAACAGAGCCTTGAGTTTCACGTCTGTTCTATTCTGTTACTTCCGCAGTTTGTGTAGCTATTCTAGAAACGCAAGCCCAGAGTGTAGAAGAGTGGGATCGCTTCATTTATCATTCAATTTGGGTTCTTTTGGGAATTTATGAATCTGCAGCTGCGAGTTTTCTATGTTGAAATATTGTAGAGCTTTTTATCGAAATACATGAAAAATGTTGTTCGAGCTCAGTAACATAAAGCTATTGTTGTTTCATGTTTTGACATCTGGTGCCGATCCTTTGCTTCTTTGTCAGGTTGCGGTCGAACCCCTGGTTGAGGCCTCGTGAATACTCTTCGAGTGTAGCTAAAATGTCAAGCAAGTTATCAATATTTAAAATGCCACTAAACCTTTTAGTGAATTTATCCAAATCTATGGTTTGAATCACGTGGATTTTCAATGTGAAAATATTTTTTCGTTGCGGTCTCTAGTTTTTTTCATGAATTTTCAAAGTTGCTCTCTCCTGATACACGGTCAGGTTTGGAAAAGTACTTGTCAGATTTTGAGTTGCTTTCACGTACTGAACCCTAGAAAAGTGCTCTGTTGTTTTCCGTTGATATCACGTTTATTAATATATGGATTAGCGAGATAGTAGCATTTCTTGGGCAAGTTAATGTTCTGGATTCAGTGTCACTGCATTATTTTGATGTGAAAGTCAAAAAACGAGAAATAATTGTTATCGGATTTGGAGCTGAAGCTGCGGCCTCGGCCGGTGTTACTAAAACGCGGAATCATCCAGAGCCAGTCAGAGCCACCATGAGCCACCCAGAACAGGCGAGAGCCTACCAGAGCCTACCAGATATCAAATGGAGCTGACTTTTTAACCAATCATGGAGAAGCAGGATGGAGCATTATTTTGAATTAGAGATTCGCGAATCTCTAATTAGAGATTTAAGAGATTTGATTAGATATTTGCGGAAAATCGTTCACTGCGGAAAAGAAATGATGGAATCTTTCACCAATGTGACGCTAGATAAGGGGCTCCAAAAGCCCCCCCCCCCTCCCAACGTGATATTCCGTACCTGTCTCAACCCCGTGTAAAACAGGGTTAATGAAATTCGAAACTTCAGGGCTCAGTATGGAGAAGTACGGAAAAGCGTCCTGAGTTTTCAAAAGGAGGAGTCACAAAATAAAAAGAAGCCTTGAGACAGCCAGAATGGTTAAAAGGTCAGCTCGATGTGATTCTGGTATAGGTTCTGGCTGGCTCTTGGTAGCTTATGGTAGCTCTTGCTGCCTCTGGATGACTCCGCGTTTTAGTAATACCGGGTCACGGCTGCTGAATAGGTGTCAATCCAATTTAAGCTGACAATAACGAGGGAGTAAAACCAAATTGTCATCTTCAAATGAAGGATATTGGAAAAGCAGAATAAGCGAACGCTTTCATGGAATTGAGCGATGGGATATTGGTATGTAATCGTTGTAAAAGTAGCATTCGCTTAGGCTGAATTTTTGCTCCGAAGAAACCAAATAAAGACTGCTCTGAAGAAGCCCTGTATTGTATGCCATTCCGAAATATTAGCCAGAATATTTTGTTGAATTTAATTTAATCGTCTTTTGCGTTGTTTCTGTTAGTTAATGTTTATCATCTACTTCGTAGCAAGTATCTTCGGATCGAGCAAGCAACTTGGAAGACCAAGAGTCTCAGAGTGGCCTTTTCTTACAAGCACAGTAAATGAAAGAGGCCACTTTACTTCGTTTTTATTTAATCCAAGATGTCAAATAAATATATAAACAAGTATCGAAGATTTAGCTTTTATATAGCGTAAAATAATTTGTATGGTTACTACATTAACGTAGTGCAATTAGATGTCAAACGGAAAACGTGACAACTTCTCAACTTCATTTTTTTTAACTTTTTCTTTGCTCAAACTACTCTGAGCCTCACTGTGCCCCCACATTGTACAGTATACTTTTTCCTGTTTTAGAACTGATTTTCGTTATCATCAAGTTTCAAATATTACAATCCAAATCTTTTCATATCTGAAGAATATTAAGTGACTGTGTACAATAAAAAGCTCCATAGCATAGATGCAGATGATATTCACATCGGAAACTGGGAACTTCATGGAAGTATGCAAAAAGGGAATATGCTTTGTGATATTTTAGAAAGGGGCATCATTGGTTGGACTTTTCAGATGTATTTCGGCTCTTTTCTTGTATTAACATTTATTTGTAATATTCTATAAAAGATTATCAATCCACTTTTTTTTGTGTCTCTGGCAAATTTTTACAGTTGCCAGTCATATTGTCCTTGTGCTAGCCTCTATACGGCCATCAATAAGTATCAGCCTTGTGCGTTGTGTCTATGCTTCGGAGGTGGTTTTAAAAATACAGTAATAATTGTGGGATTTTGCTTCAATTTACTTTTTGGAATTTTTATGATTACCCAGAAAATTAATACACCTTAAATCGTAATTCTTTTGAGTTCAACCCATCTCAAACAAAACCAAACCAAATTGCACACAAATTTCAATAATCCCATTGTTTTTATATTACTCAAAGAATGCGGCCTCCAACGTCCTGCGAGCCACTCGTTAAATATTGTTCATTTTTGTCTAACTTTGTCAATAATATCCTGGGAAGAAAGTTCTGCATTGATTAAATATAATTTCTGAATACCATGCGAAAGTTTGGTCTCATCAAAATCTCGCAACTCTGTGATATTTTAATTTTCACTTCGACTATCCCTCTTTTCACGGTGTTAACACTGTTGATGTTTTTCACTGAGTTCTCGGTAGGACGTCATAGATTCCCCTAAGAAAGTGTCTGACAAAGGTGAAGAAAGTTCTGAAAGATATCGGAGCTGATGTACCGGACGTTGTGATCGACAAGGCCCACAGAATTGGGAAAGTCATCACAGCGAGAGGGGAAAGACTGAGGCAAATGATATTGCGCTTCGCCACGTGGCGACAAAGAACTGTCGTGTATAAAGTGACTCGTTTGCTTTCGCTGATGTGAATTGCCGCCTCTGTTGGTTCCATCATGGGTCTTATACCTATTTCAGTGACCAAGAGAAAGGAAATAGGAAGTCTTTAGACACAGTTTTATCTTATTGTTATTTCCTTTGTGCTTGAACAAATAAAATATATTCGTCTTTCTGAAATGTATAGTTAAATTGATGCAAACTCGATTTGTTTGCACAAACTTTTTCATCTTCTTTCCTTTGTTCGAAGTTGTTTTTGTACCTGTTATTTGTGTGTCCAAATAAACTTTTCAAAACATCTCTGATCATAATTAAAACTTAAATGAAATATTAGCTAATGTGGACATAGATAGCTATGCACTTTATGATACTTCATAAGTAAAAATGGCGGTGTAGGACTCTATGTTAAAAATTCTCTAACTTCTTTCTCACGTGACGAATTAAACTTTAATTGTCCTGAATTCGAAACCGTATGGGTT
>JAYJMH010032188.1:0-16815 GCA_036873815.1 Phacellophora camtschatica
AGTTTTGGAGACAAAATGTATGAAATCTGACGGGTGCAAGTGCACCCTTTGCACCCGTCTGGATCCGCCACTGATATCTGCCCCAATTTTGCCAGCTGGTTGCATACCAGTTTGCTCAAGACATGTGTTTAAGAATAACTTGACACGGTAAGATACCTCAGCAGTTACGTACGGCAAAAACCTGCTGACAAAGTGGCGCGAGTGATTGATATTACCTACGTCTACACCTATTTGACTGCTCAAAACCATTAAATCAGGGAAGTCGGTGTCGGGACGACCTTTATGATACAAATGATAACAGACTTTGCCGATTTTCATCCCAACCAGGCGTTCCCTACGCTCTTCCTTTACACTACAGGCCTCTAGTACTGCTTTTCCTGACACCTTGCTACTATGGATAGCTGATTTCAGATGAGCCTTGATATGTTTCTTAAGATTCCTGAATTTTTCAATAAGTTCATTGCCAACATGCAACTCCAACTCATCTTCGTTGCTGTATGTGAAATGTCCTGGTTTGCTTACTTGGGGATTTTGAAAATGTTCTTGGCTATTGAAACAAACTTGACAGACGATATTTCCATTGTCAAATTCGAATTCACTAAACCTGTTGCATATATCAGATACTGATCGACAACTTTTCATCAGTGCATCTTCGTCAATCACTGAATTTTCTGTTTTTATTGATACTTGCCTCACCTGATCGCCTCTAGTTTCTGCTATACTTTCAACTCGAAGGGTAAGATTGTCAACTTTACGAAGTAATTCATTTAGCAGAGCTGCCCCGTCGTAATTTATTTTTTCCTGTTGATGCTCTGCGCCGGTCTCTGATCGCAATCCTTTACCTACATAAGAAGGGTCATTATTTTCCACAAGCTAAACGTTTGTTTCATCTATTGTAGCCTGGGAATCTTCCTTTGGGTCGTTGTCTGACATAGGT
Source organism: Phacellophora camtschatica (assembly GCA_036873815.1). Classification (NCBI taxonomy): domain Eukaryota; kingdom Metazoa; phylum Cnidaria; class Scyphozoa; order Semaeostomeae; family Ulmaridae; genus Phacellophora; species Phacellophora camtschatica. The sequence goes on from JAYJMH010032188.1 coordinate 938, forward strand.
AAAGTGATCTGGTTTGATGTTTCATTGCTGCTAGAGCTAAAATTTGATCGTGATCTTTTGAAGAAACTTGAAATTGCTGCCTGGCAGCGTGGTCTTAAGTCATCACAATTTTCCTCAGGGTGTCTTCTTTTTAGATGAGCACAGTAGTTTTGCATTAGCATCTTGTCTATGCATATGCGATGCGGCATTGGATGGAGTCTCTCTTTCCGCAACTTTGCCGATAATCTTTATTATCAATTCTGAGTGTGATAGGGTTACAGTTGCCCCTTAGATTGAACTTATGTGTCCTACCAACGCAGGAGGTTCTAAGAACAACTGCGCATTAGTCCCCTAAACTTGAGATATATATTTCGAATTTAAGAAAGCTGAGAAGAGTAAGACTCTTGGGTTAATTGCTAACGCGCATGTGCACAAAGGGTACTTTGTCGAAATGTGCCTGCAGGTACTAAAATGTGCCTGCGACCACCGGTCGCGCCGGTCGCCACTTTCTGCACCTATGGCATTTGGGCTGAACACGACATAGTTGCCTCTTCAAAAAAAATTCGTTCAGTACCTAGAAAAGGTCGATAAAAGATGTACCTTTCGGTTCGGTATTAAGTCATTCTTTAATTGTCTCAATATGACTGTCATTTGCTGTCGTTCTGAGCGCGATAAAGGCCTGGCGAAAAACCAAATTAATAGTCTACAGAACAAAACTCATCCTTTTCGAAAAGAGTTAATTAGAGATCAGAACATAACTACAACATACGAGAAATCAAAACATCATTTCTACACACTAAGTAACAATCAAATGAAAATTATCATGCGTTTGTACAGTATTTACATCTAATTACATAAATAAAAAGTATATAATAAATAATATTTATATTTGTATATAGACAATTGAAATATGTGAAAGTATGTTTGCGCTGAATGCTTACATGTCCTCCCTTTCGTCGTTTCGTTTGCGTTTCTCATACAGTCTGGTTCGCCTTCTTTTTCGTTACTAAAGCTTCTAACAATCGTAACCTTGCTTTTATCAGCTGAGAACAAAGAAAAACATGCGATAACGATGAATTTAATTTAATTTTTAATTAAGGGCTTAGGTTGAGTACATGCAAACGTGCAAACTAGCCTGTGCGCAGAATCGATTCACTAATCAGAGCTGTCAATCAGACTCTCGCTGCAGGTCGAAAAAAATATACAAAATGACTTGATAAAGAGGCAAAAGGTCAAAAAAGCGGCCAGAAAGACACGCGTAGAACAAAAGGATTTGATAGCTCCGAAATCACTCCTTGGATAAGCTGTATACGAGGAACGATTGAATCTGCGCCCAGGCAGATTGCCGCTAACGGTGTAATTCTTTAAATCATTGCAGATAGAAATTCATCTCAAGTATTTGAAACCTTTAATGTCTCATGAAGCCGAAATTCAGTTTCGAAAGCAAACTATTTTCAAAACAAACTTTCAATACTATTTACGACAGCTGCTTGTTTTTGCAAATTTAGATTATATCCAATTTAGAAAACTATGAAAATGACTTTAATAATTGTTATGTTTATCGCTAATGGTGTGATTCTTTAAATCATTGCAGATAAAAATTCATCACAAGCAGAAATTCAGTTTTAAAAGCAAACTATTTTCAAAACAAACTATCAATAATAATTACAAACAGCTGCATATATTTTCGAACTTACATTAAATCCAATTTAGAAAACTATGAAAATAACTTAACTAAATGTTCTATTTATCGCTAATGATGTAATTTTTTAAATCATTGCAGATAAAAATTCATCACAAGTATTTGGAACCTTTTAATGTCTCATGAAGCAGAAATTCGGTTTTAAAAGAAAACTATTTTCAAAACAAACTTTCAATACTGTTTACGACAGCTGCTTGTATTTGCAAACTAAGATTATATCCAATTTAGAAAACTATGAAAATGACTTTAATAATTGTTATATTTATCGCTAATGGTGTGATTCTTTAAATCATTGCAGATACAAATTTATCAAAAGTCTTTGGAACTTTTTAATGTCTCGTGAAGCCGAAAGTCAGTTTTTAAAGCAAACTATTTTCAAAACAAACTTTCAATACTATTTACGACAGCTGCTTGTATTTTCGAAGTTAGATTATATTCAATTTAGAAAACCATGAAAATGACTTTACTAATTGTTCTATTTATCGCTAATGGTGCAATTCTTTAAATCATTGCAGATAAAAATTCATCACAAGTATTTGAAACTTTCTAATGTCTCATGAAACCGAAATTAATTTTTTAAAGCAAATTAATTTCAAAACAAACTTTAAATACTATTTCGAAGCAGGCAGGCAAAATTAAAACCCACGATACAAGAAAAATCAGCTCAATCCTCATTTTCAAACACCTTACAACTTTACATATAAGGTGTTTGAAAATGACGAAAACAACTTTAGGGCTTTTCTAAAAATTGACTTAAGTACCAAATTTTTTCATCATGAAATCTATAAAATGAGCAATGGTTTTCATTTAGCGCCCTTGTACTAAAGAGGTTAAAATTTGATAAAAGCCGGCAAGAAATGCCGTCGCGATGCCCATGATATATGGTTTCACCAAAAAATTAATATTTTCAAATATGTAAAACATAACGTTAAAAAAAGATTTGCGTTCCAGCAAGAACAATTTGTTTTAATTTGTTCTCGTCAAGCTGGCCTTAATATAAGTCAAACTTGACATAAACAATAGCAAATTTTGTAGAGCAAAAGACAACAGTTTCCAACAAATCAATTTGCAATCTTTAAAGGTGAAGTTAATATTTTAGTGCACCAAAGGACACGAAACAAGCAAACAAACAAAAGCTAACTTTTTGCGTGCGACGATTTGCTTTGATATGGTTTAATTGATTATATTCAAGTGACATGAAGTAAGTTGCCATTCTATCGCCTGTTTATGTTAGGAAAATCATCCCACCTTCCAGGCTTCATAGATGAAATTAAACATTCCGATATAATCCTTTATATTCTGAATCATATTTTTCAGCACATAGCTCAAGGTAGATGACTTCTTGCAAAAACGAAGGATAATATTCGTCTCACCTCCCAGCTAATACCTTGCTTAAGGTTTAAGAGGATTCATCTCATATAAACCAGTCCTTAGAAACTTTGAAAATAGTAGTGATTTTAGTTGTTATATTAGACAATACGTTGTTATATTAGACAATACTACCTACCTTGTAGTCACTATACTCTGCATCTAAAGGTCCACGATCCTCTTTCTGTACCTTCCTGAAAAGAAACAATCAGTATTGTTTTAAAAAAGTCAGCCACCAATTGTTCACTATGAAATCAATAAACCAATAATCAATCAATCACTCACAATCATAAAAAAGAATATCAATACTCAATCATTAGTCAGTCATCAAGAAATCAGCCAATCAATCACTCAGCCAATAATTCTAATGGCAAATTATCAACTAAACAGTAATTAATCAATTTATTAATCAACAGATCAATCGTCAGTTATCAATTATTCGTAGAATAAAAATGCCATAAACTAATTACTAATCGTTAATCAATCAATCAATCAGCTAGCCAATCAAATCATAAATTATCAATTAAACGTACATTAATAAGTTGATAAATAAACAAAATATCAACAATCAGTTATCAATTAGTCACAGAACAAAAATGTCATTAACTAATCATTAATCAGTCATCAAATAATCAATCAAATCACAAATTATAAATTAAACAATCAATAATAATTAATGAATTGATAAATCAACAAATTATCAACACAGAATAAAAATATCATCAATCAGTTAATCAAATCTCAAACAGTAGATTATACAATCATTAATCAATTGATAAATCAACAAATTATCAAAGAACCATGTATATATATGGATTACGTCCGCTATCTCGAGCTTTTGAAATTGAAATCTTTTTGAGATAGAGAACGTTCGAATTAACGGCAAAAGCCTAACAAGAGGAAATTAAAATTTTGGGCAGTCGAGATAACGGATCAATAAAAAGCCCTAAAACTACACATTAACTAACCTTCCCGTATCAGCAAAAAAGTCATCTTCAAAATCTTTCAATTTTTTGCCGAGCGACTTTTTCGATTTTTTCGCCAGCTTTTGTTGTTTTAATAGTTCCTCTCTGTGAACGCAAAAATGTTTATAGAAAAAAAAATGAAGTAATAAAAGCAATTTTATAAATTAGTTAACTTTTCAAGTTGAAAAATCTCTGAAGTGATCATCACAGTTGACAAAAAGTTGACAAATCTCTGAAGTGATCATCACTTTACATGACAAAGATGGCCACAATTGAACAGCTTGTTTCCAGAATTCCAGCTCACGTTTAAATTGTTTGTTATCGTTGTTGTTTGCCGTGGCTTCAAATAAGGAGTTGCTTTAAAACTTGCCAACCTCATGTTGTGCCCAGATGCATTTTATAAAGAAATACCTCTGCTACCTTGCCTATACTTCGCTCATGCCTAGCTTTTCCTTCTTATTAGCTCATACCTAGCTTTTCCTTCTTATTAGCTCATACCTAGCTTTTCCTTCTTATTAGCTCATACCTCACTTTTTCTTTTTATTAGCTCATACCTCATTTTTTCTTTTTATTAGCTCATACCTCATTTTTTCTTTTTATTAGCTCATACCTACTTTTCCTTCTTATTAGCTCATACCTAGCTTTTCATTCTTACTAGCTCATACATCACTTTTCCTTCTTATTAGCTCATACCTCACTTTTCCATCTTATTAGCTCATACCTAGCTTTTCCTTCTTACTAGCTCATACATCACTTTTCCTTCTTATTAGCTCATACCTACTTTTCCTTCTTATTAGCTCATACCTAGCTTTTCCTTCTTACTAGCTCATACATCACTTTTCCTTCTTATTAGCTCATACCTACACCACCTCACCATATGATAACAATGCTAAAATTAAACTACAACAGCAACCTATCGGGAACAGCATAGGTTCCAAATCTTTCATTGGTTAACGCTAATTGACACACGTTACCGAATTAGCCAATCAGATTAATAGAAATCACGCAAAACTTTTGAAAACGCAACACTCAAGTAGTATTTTTTTTGTCGATTTTATAACCCACCGTCCTAAGGAAAACCTCAAAAGTTACGATTTATCCGATTTAAATTCCGGTTGATCCGAGTTAAAATTTTTTCATTTGAATGGGGATTTTGACAAAATTATTCGATTTAAAAGTTATGGCCAAAATTCGGTATATCTGAACCTTTCTTCTCATCAAAAAACTTCTGCAATGACTCGTTGGTCCTATTTTTTGTTTAATGAGATTGACAAATATTGAATAAACTTACCATGTGCTTGCGCATATAAAATGAACAAAATGGAAGACGGCAAAGAGTCATTTTTTCATTTTCCCTCATGGTATTAATGCAAAAGCAGTCTACTTTCTAGAGTGGAGCCCTCTGTATCCGCCAATTTACTTTAACTTTAATACGGTTGTCAGATAAGCACGGAGCATTTCCTTGTTTAATAGATAGCAATGGGATAAATTCTCCACATTTTCAACGTTCTTTGAACTTCAATTAAACTTTAATTCGGGTACTTCACTGGACACAATGCGTGATTCCAATGTGTCAAAACCCAAGTCTGACTTTAGAAAAGAAAGTAATTTTTCATGAACTAGGAGATTGGATCACTAGCTGCCTTATAATGATGCAAAAATTTCCGCAATTTTCCTTGCTCCACCAGGTACACACATTGATATTTGAGAACAGCCCTCGTATCCTCAATAAAATGAGGGTCGGTGTTAAATTATAGTCGAGATAATGACACACACCATCTCTATGTATATGACAAATAGCCTTCGTACATTTCGTTCTTAAAAAGGTATTTTGGAATGTTAATTATAAGAAACACTATTTGTCAAATACTTGGAGATGACTTGTGTCAAAGAGGGTTGTTATTGAATGCAAAAATAAATTTATTCATAATACTTCATGTAAGCGTTTATGCTTTATCCTTCATGCAACACTAACTTAAGGTCCTAAATCAGGTGGTCCGGTGGTTTGCTTACGCGCGTTTACAAAGCCTTGCTTGAAGTAACAAATATATTAACACTCACAGCGTTGCATCGTGTAAAACGGCTTCGCTCATGGTCGTTGATGATGATGTTGTTGTTGTTGTTGTTGTTATCGATTTTGACACACCTTGGCTAACAATCGAAATATTATTGTCTCTATCAGGGGGCGATTTGTCTGACACGGTTACAGGTTTTCGAGTGATGTTAAATGTATCATTCAGTTCATCATTGTTGTTGTTTAGTCCGATCACATTTTCAACCTGAAAAATAACATATAACCTAATCACACAAGTTGCAAGTTTCCCCGCTACAGTAATCTGGTCGCAGTTATCAACTGCAGTATACAACAGTATTCCAATTTTACTTCATAGTTCATTCATAGTTCATTCATAGTTCATTCATAGTTCATTCATAGTTCATTCATAGTTCATTCATAGTTCATTCGTTTACCTAGTAAGTAAAAGAAAACCTTCGGGCATAAAACTTGCTAATTCAAATTTTAAAAGTATTTTGGATAAACATAGGGTTCTTAATCGGTCATAAAATATGTCAATGTAAGCCAGTCTAATTCAATAGCCTGTTGTTTGAACCGTAGACTTAGAATCAGTGTTGTTTGAGTAGTCACTTCTGCGTCATTCGCTAAAATGCTATTGCATGGAAACAAGTTTTTAACCAGCAAAACGAAGGTAGTAGCAGTAAGTACAATAAATGCTAGAAAATATTCACCTTTGACGTATCGTGCTTTCCTTTTGATCCATGTAAATTTTGTCCTGTATCAAAATAATACACAATCTTAAATTCCAAAAATTATTCTATAGCAACTAAAAATATTTTAATACGATAAGGTACCTGAACTTTTTATCTGATGAGACTTGGCCATCAGTCAACTGCATGCCCCCCCCCCCCCTAGGAGATTAATATAGCTCCCAGTAAAATATACATTTGTGGTGAAAATTAAGATTATATTAAGATTATTATTAAATTTTACTTTACATTTTAACATTTGTATGAATTGAAAATTAGGTTAGCTTTCTTAATATTTAATTTTTATACTTTAATATTGTAAGTAGTTTAGCGGAGGGTTCCTTGTAAATCAGTTACAACTGTAAATTAAGGATACCCTCATTAAAGATTTAAAAGATGAAAAAAATATGAAAAAAAATATGAAATAATTACATAATAAAGCTACCTTCTACCATGGGTTGTATATCAGTCGTTGACCTGTCTGTTGATCCTTGAGATCTAAAAAAGCAATTGAAACAACTTTATACGAATCATGTCATATTCTAAATGAAAATGCACATCTTGCCTTGAATCAAGAGCATCACAAGAATGTTTAGATCAGATTGGGCGTGTAAAAGACACTTTGCCAGATTGCTTTTTGGAACATCTGGGACAAAAAGTTATTTATAGTTTATTTAATGCATTTATGAACATGCACCGTTTCACATTGGCACAGTTAAACCAGCATCATCTAAGCCAGATTAAATTTCTACCAATCAAATGCATTCGATTTGTTTGACTCACCAATTAGAATGCAGCATTCGATAACCTGGATTAGTTAAATTGGTTTAACGCGCAGTGTGAACGAGGTATTAGTTAGTTTTCCTAAGCTATATAGTAAGTTATCCATTTTACATTTTTGGCTTAAAATTCTTTTTGCCAATTTTACATTTTTTCTTCAGCACAGATGTTCATATCACGTCCTTGTAAGTTTATGTGAATTCATGAAATCCAAACATTTTTCCAAATTTGTGTCCCATTTTTGTCTTAACTTTGATCGGTGTTACTGATTTTTGGAGAGAAGCCTCAAACACAAATCCAAACTTCTTTAGACATCTTTCATGAATCTCAATGTTCGCTGACACCATATAGCTATGACCGTTACTAAGTTTAAACCTAGTTATCATACGGTGGATTTAGTTTGCTGAATAGTAAAGATATTTGTCATTTGATAAAAATACCTTTGCGTATCAAGGTTTTCGTCGGCATTCTTCACTGGCACATGTCGATTATCCTGAAATATAGTTATCATAACGAATAGCATGAAAGAATTTTTTATTAAGCAAAAGATTCAGTTCTAAACATGACAACGCGGTTTGATACCCAAAAAAATAGATTTCACACCTTCAGCCCAGTCAAGCTAATCATAATGAATGAAATCATAAAGTTTTGCTGTTCCGTTTATTTTAATTTGATTGAATGCATTCAGAGGTGCAAAATTCATAATTTCAAATCGCACATCGTATTGTCATGTTCAAACCCGCAATCTTTTGTTTTACGAAATTCTGCCTTGTTATATACAATGCGTATAATAACTTGCCGTGAGGCTGCATGCTTACAGAAAAGAGGGAAATTAAAGGGTTTAGCTAAACAAAAAGGAAACATATAGATGTTACTCTATTACCGAAATTTATCATAAATGTTGAATGAACATTACTAAATGATGCAATATTACAAAAAAGATAGGTAAAGGACTTAGTTCCATAAATTGTCATTTTGTAGAGAATAGCAAAGCAAATCAATTCCAGAAATCAAGTTATAAGGAAACTTCAACAACAGCGTAGCGCAGTGGTTAGCACTCCTGCCTCTCGCTTGAATTCCAGCCGCGTGCCCCAAAGTTCACTCAGCCTTCCATCCTTCCGAAGTTGGTAAAATGGATACCAGCCCGGCTTGCTGGGGTTTGTTGATAGTCATTTATAACCCGTGTCCCTTGTTGGAAACAAGTCATCTCCAGACATTAAGAACCTTAAGCAACGACGACGGTAGTGTCAACAAGGGCCTCGTATCTTTTTTGTTTTTGATAGTTTATTTCAAAATGACAAACCGAAAGCGTGCAAACGTAAATCCCCAAGGAGATCTAGAAGTTTTCTTTCAGAATTTACATCGCCACAACTGTATGTTTTTAGTTGTAAATAAAACGTAATAGCCGTTCCCAGTAAAACGAGTTGGCATTACCAATGCCGAAGGTTTTACCACTTCTCGAATTCTGAAATAGATTAACATTGGTAGGTTGATATGGAAAAAGTAAGAAAAGTGCTATCAAAGCAAATGTGAAATGGGGTTTATTTTGGTGATTTAACAAGACGTTTTAGCAAACGTTGCTGTTATAGCTTCTTAAGCTCCCTATTCGCAGGCTGGGCCCGTCATAACCTCCCTCTAAAAATAGGAGGTTTCATGTAGCCATACGACCGTTCCAAGGGTGAAATATTTGATTTAAGGGATACTGTATTTGTAAACGAAGACTACGATTTTGCATGTTTGCGTTGCGTAAACTATGACTTATAACAATTTTTTACGTTATTGCAATGAACTATGTACCACTCGTATGAACGAAGAAAGTTTAAAAATATAAATAACTTGCCTTGTTCGATGCTATCAGTCTTTTTATTCGTCGATATCTCTCGTATATCGGCCTCATCAACGTCTTATCTTCCTTTGAAGTCTGCAGAAAGAGTCACTCTTACACTAACAGTTTAAACTCTTTTACTTTACTTGCATTGAAAAATATGCTTTGCAAATGCAAATGTTTGCTGAGAAATCCTTGCTGGGAAACCCTTGAAAAATATGCTTTGCAAATGCAAATCCTTGCTGAGAAATCCTTGCTGGGAAACCCTTGCTGGGAAACCCTTGAAAAATATGCTTTGCAAATGCAAATCCTTGCTGAGAAATCCTTGCTGAGAAATCCTTGCTGAGAAATCCTTGCTGAGAAACTGAAGAAAGGTACATGATAAATAATACAAAACAAAGCAAAATCTTCATTAAAATATTTCACTTTATTTCAATTTTAATAATTATTACATGGTATTTAATTTAGTGTTAAAAACTGATTCGCATTGAGAGTTGTTTTAAAGTTATTTACAAAAGTAAAAAGGATACATCAGTGAAAAATTTAACAAAACGAAGTAATACATTTTAATAATTTTTACAACAAATATAAACAATTGATAAAGTATAAACAAAACAGACCAAACAAAACACCATCTTACAGTTGGAATCTCAAGAGCACACTTTTGAGATCACGACTGAAACTTGTAAAAGTATATTTGTGCTTCAGTTCTAGTGTTAAGACTATTCCATGCCTGAGATCCTCTATAAGCAAATCAATTTTGACAACCACAGGTTCCTGAAATGGGACTCGCAAGTCATAGAAAATATTCCGTAAAATTCGAGGACATGTTTAAGATTTTTTGAGAAATAAATCTGGCAAATTTTAGAACTTAAAGTAATCGCAAATTTTGTAGTCGTCGTATGTGGAATTTGAAATGATTCTGATTACTCTGTTTTACATTTTCTGCAATTGATTCAGGCAGGTTTTGCTTGTGCATCCGCACACCGAACAGTAATATAAAATATTTATGTTCCTTTGTTTTGTCCCCCTCTCCCCCCCACCCCCTACTAAACGCACGACACAAGTAACAAGAGATTTTTCAAACAAAAGATTTACACAATTTAACACACAACAATGCGATTTTCGGGCAAACACAATATATTTCACCCTTTTGCTTTGAATGCAATCAGTCAAATCAAAATAAACAATGAAAGAACACAGTTTTGTTATTTTGTTTTCAGTGATTTGTATAGCTGCGTTACAAGGTGTCAAATTTATTCCTTGTATTTTATGCTCAGCAATAAATCATTTGTTTTAAAAAAATTTCGCATAATTTATAAATAATAACATACCGGTCGTCCATGAAGATTTTCGTACTGTAATAACGCTTTTTGAACTGCCAATTTTTCGTCTGTTAATTGTTCACCTGACATTACCTAATTGAAAAACAATCATTAAAACAGGATAATGGCCAATTTTTTTGGATCTCTTTGCAAATAGTCTGCAATTTCAAAAGAATACAAGGTTTCAGACTTCTCCGTTCATGGTTTTCAAAATATGGTTTGATAATCTTTATTCCCAATATTGCACAGTTTTCAGTTTGAAAAATAATTAGAAGAATTAAAAAGACTCTATTTTTTTTTAAGATACTTTCTTTAACATATGGATTGCTTTGAAGGATACATAGTCTCCTTGGTGTGGATTCAGCCATTTTATTTTTTGGCAAATAAGAAAAATTTCTTTAAGGATTTTTAGGATTTTAGGATTTTCTGCAAATTTTTTCATTTTTAAAATAAGTGCAACTTTATAGATAAATACAAGGTAAGAATTGTCAGCTCAAGGATACGTAACATTTTTGAATAAAAAGTACTTCCTTTTTGTCAAATTTTAATCTCTGGGTACACTATGCTTCAGCGGTCACAGGCACTCAAATCCTTATTAAAATAAATAGACATCGAGGTTCTTAAGGTAAGTAACAGGTTACTATTGAAAGCATTTAAACGAATTTATGTTTACTCTAGGGTACTTTAATAGAGTGAGGGTCGAAATAAAAAAGGGGGCTGGGGTCTGAGTAAAGGGGGTAGAAAGTTGGGCAGGTTTGAACAATATTACTGTGCGATGGGTAGATACTAATAATACAAAGTTGTTCGTGTCCATGTTTTATCAACAACATGTCAGATAACAGAATTGAAGACACTAAAATTTAATAGTAGGGGGGGGGGGCTAAGAATAACTCCAAGGGGGGGGGTGATAAAAAACAAGGAAATGTAACTAAACTAAAGATATTATTTAAAAACATTTTTTGAAAATAGTTCAGTATCAGTAATAAGACAAACAAAGAGAGATTACCTCTAATTCCTCGGGTCTACCAGCAGAGCTTCTCTTCTCTTGCAATTTTTTCAGCAACACATTCAAGGTTTCCTCTTTCGTGGGCTCTGATCCTCGGATTTTTAATTCTAATGAAAAGAAACAGCATTTGAACATTTTCGTTTTGAGAGAAATGAATTTCAAAAAATTAAAACTGAAAAAATAACGAAAATACAAATGTCTAAGGCTGCGTTTACACGGGAAATTTTGGAAAGGTTCCATTTGGAAAAGTTTATAACCGTTCCGCATTAAGTTAATTTTGTGAGTTGATTATACGGGACCGACCGGTTCCATTTGGGATTATTTTGAAATTGAGTTGTAAATGCGCCCCCGTAGTACGGGGGAAACTACGGGGCCATACTTGGTCGGAATAAAGTGTGCCAATTTAAAATTTCTTTCATTTCTTCAAGTTGCTTTCACAGTTTACAGCTCTTTTTTTACTCATATCATCATTTCATAGTCATATTCATTTGAAATGGAAAACAAATGTAGAAAAGTGGAGAAGAAAATACTTAGTCGGATAAGGAGATTGCACTTATCCAGTTTTGGCCTACAGAAAGACTCAAATATTAGAATAGAAGGACTGGGAAACAATATAATAACACGCTGACAAATAATTATGGTGCGAAGTTCAATTATGAAACAGCCTCAAAACAGGTTTTTAATAAGTGTCGTTTTCTATCCCTACCCGTTTGGAAACGTTCCACCCGTTTACACAAGAACGTTTACATAACGGCCTAAATGAAACTATTTTCTAAGTGGACCCACTTTGGGAACGGTTAGCAGTTCCGTTTGGAACGTTTCCAACGGGTCTAGTGTAAATGGAAGGCCTAATCGTACTCATTTGGGTACGGTTCAAAATGGAACAGGCCCCGTGTAAATTCATGTCACGCACAACTACCTTGTCACACCTGAAAAGACCGTGTAGCAAAATGATAAATCAAGTAACGCAGGGGAATAATAAATGAATGATAAATGACTCTATCTATTGAATTCATTTATCATTACTCGTTGCATAACAAAAGTTCTCAAAGAATTTGCCTGTACATCCGGGTATTAACAAGTGGTTAAAAACATTCTTTCTTTAAAGGCATTTGACAAACCAGGTGACACAACAAAATCTATCACCGTTTCCAAGGCTTAAAATCGGTGGAACTACAAATCCCAAAGTTTTCCTAAAACAATATTCGAAGGAGAAACTTCGAGTTTGAGATATTATTCAGTCACCTGCGGCCAAGTTTACCTGTCCAAAATGTGAAATTAAAATTGCCCAAATTCGTGAACTTTTAAGTTGATTTTGAAAAAACATCTCTTATTTGCAGTCTTTGTTTTGAAATTAAAACAACATGCGGCTTTAATGGCGACATGGAAGTTTAAAATTTGAAAAGATTCACTTATCAAACTCCTATGTTCGATACAGGAGCAAGCAGGTTGTTTAGTGTCGAAACGTGAACTGGAAATTAATTTCGTTCTTTTAAATTGACTTGAAATCTCACAAATGAGAGATTTTAACTTGCAGCTTTTGACAGACCGACGTGATTGCAGGCGACTGGATATCCCAAACTCTAACTGTGTCTTTCCGACGTCACTTTTAACACAATGTTAAATTTTTATCATCATGGATTTATTATCATTGTCATCATGCAAACGGAGATAGCTTTTAAACTCAAATAAATAGCAATTCCACAATTAGCTAACGAGGGCATTGAATAATAATCAAGGAGGAGGAGGAGGAGGGGTAGGTCGAGGAGGAGTAGATCTCTACAGCTGTTGGATACATTTTATGCAGCTCCGTTTTAAAGTTCGCAACTGCACAATTTCTGTAGCACCGTAGCACAGTTTCTAATAGACCTTTTAGGAAATGAAAGTCATTTTATTGTGTTTACAGGACTAGCAACGTTTTCAACATTGGTTAAATTCCCATAGCAAAAGCACAAAAAACGGAATTTCAACGTTCCTGTAGTCATTTGGGAGAGAAAGAGGCAAAAATGACCATTCCCAGTGGAAATACAGGAATAGCCTGGAGCCAAAGGTTCTATTTCCGAAAAGGTCTATCAAGATGACACTCAATATAAACAACACGTTTCTCTTATTTCTGCATCACAATAATGTTAGTAACACGGTTTTTTAATTCAATCAAGAATTTTAAACAATTATGCGCCTTTTCTTCAGTGAAAATGATCAAAGATTACATTTTTGATAAAGTCAAAAATATATAATATATACTTTCAGCTAGAATAGGACACAAACCTCCATTGCGGCACAGCCGTTTATGATCCTTGCATGTCAGGAGAAAACTTACGTGTTCTAATTCTAGATCGCCAAAAACAAATAATTCATATAAAATTGATTAAAATTACCTCGCAAGTTTGGTGCAAATCCCACTTCTGGTCCACCTTGACCAGCTTCAGCTCGGTCTGGATTTTCTAAAGCGATTCAAAAAACAATTTAATAGACCAGTAAAATCATGGATTTTTGGAATCGTGCTGTATGTATTCTATTATTTGGTTTTTGGCTTCCCATCACCCATGTATTTTGATTGTGTCCTACCACCATCCATGTGTGTTTTCTAGTTTTTTTGTGTTTTCTACAGGGTGTCCTGAAAAAATGGCTACGGGTTTGGTTGAGTCTAACGATGAAAATGTTACCTAAAATGCTACAAGATGTTTTCTGTTACTTGTTAACTGTTAACTTAATTAAAAACACCTTTTTGACAATTTTGGTGCTTTGAAACTTAAGATATTAATTTTCGAAGTTAAAATTGTACGTCACCATCAAACCAGAGCTTTTGCAGAATTGTCTAAAGGACAGTATTTGATTTGGGGGGGATTCTGATGTTCGTTTGTTGTTTTGCCATTTTGGAAAATAACATTCTTACCGAACAAAGCTATTGTTGGTAAAAAAGCTATAATTTTCCTTATAATTTGTTGTGTAATTCATTGATGCAGTTTACCATAAGTAATCCCCAAGGAATTGATATCAAGTTACGACTTCAACCATACATTCAATTTTCCTTTTTTTATTTTTCTATTGAATATGGCAAAAATCTCGATGCCCATTGTTAAACAGCTTGTAGACTGTGGATAACTTGCTTGTTTCAAATCAGGATCAGGGCGATTCCCCAAAGTGACAGACTTTTGATATGCCATTCTACAAAAGCTCTGGTTTGAGAGTGACGCCGCACAATTTCAACTTCGAAATTCAATCTCTCAACTCATTGGGCACCAAAAATGTCAAACACGGTGTTTTTAATTAAGTTAACAATCAATGAATAACATAAAAACATTTTGTAGCATTTTAGGTAATATTTTCATCGTCAGGCTCAATCAAATCCGTAGCCATTTTTTTGGGACACCGGGTATGTTTTGGTTTCTCATCACCTATGCATTTTATTGTGTCCTGCACCACAATTCCTAAAGCCCGTGGTCAAACTCGACGCATTTTACAAAAATTGAGATAAAAATTAACTATAAACAAAAATCGAACTTCACGCTTTCATCCCCGGAAGGGCCATATGGTTCATTGAAAAACGGTGTTAACGTCATATTTTCAGGAGGTAAATTCCGGTAAAAAATAACTTGTTATTGATGTAAGATAAGATATATCTCATAAATTAAGTTGGATTGTATGTACTATCCTCCTTCAAAATAAATCTTGTATAGGATTTGCCTGTTTATCGTCAATAAATCCGGGCTTCAAGAGTTAACGGAATTTTGACCAAATAAATTTCAACTGTAAACTTGTATCTCAAATATTTAAGAGAACATCTAGTTTTATCATCAAACCATGCTTTGGAGAACTGCTCATTTTGCAGCAAAAACACAAGTTCTGTTAATAACGGGCAAATACAATCTAAATTTCAGTTTGTAGGGGGTAGTACTTGCAAACAAACTTAATTCAAGAGATAAACTTGTGTTGAAATATCTGAAATTTATGTAAAGTTATATGTTTGTACTTACCTCCTAAAAATATGATGTTTTACGTTATTCGGCAATGGGCCATCACATGGTCCATCCCGGGGAGAGAGGGCTAAATTTCAAACTTCAGCTTCTCTTATTACTTAGGGACGGATTTAAAGTGCATATGACACGAAAATTTTTATTTGCTTATTCGACCAATTCGAGTGTGCTGATCACGAAAATGAGCA
>JAYJMH010032199.1:0-16812 GCA_036873815.1 Phacellophora camtschatica
ACACTGTTTTTCATTGGAGCCATGCTAAAAATCCTAATTACAATTTAAGTAAAAATAAGTAATTAATTAATACAAAGCAAACCTGGTGACAATTTACAACATAAGTTTTAAAATGAATAGTAATAATACTGAAATAGTAAAAATAGAATATAAGAGAAAAAACGAGTTATCAGCATCCAGTTTTTGATTTGAAGATTGCGAGTGAAACTGGTTGCTTTTCTGGAATTAATAAGGAGTTCCACAATTTAGCGCCATGATAAGAAAAAGACAGTTGACCAGTTTTAGTTCTCATCCTAGGCAATTTCAGATCTATCGACGTGAAAATTATTATTTAGCTAAATTATTTAAAAAAAAAAATTTAGCTAAATTAGTATTAATCAAAAAATTATTTTAAATTAAAAAAAACTATTTAGCTAAATTACATTGCTACAAAGTTATCGAAAAAGCAGTGTGAAAGTTATCGAAAAAGCAGCACTGATAAAATGTCACCTTTAGAGTGCATAGTTATTGCGTATCCAGAAAGTTTCTTTCGAAAAGGTCGACCGAAATTGAGTTTTGTTGATTCAGCCATTGACGACACAAGTCTGCAATCAGCCAAAAATTCAAAGTAGGTAAAACGTCATTATTAGAGTGGATGTCTAACAACAGACATTCTTTCCTTGTAAAATAATGCTGGGCTTGGCTCAATATTAATCCATTTCACAAAAACGGTCAGGCGTTGCCTAGCATTAACCACGCGATAAAAACAAAACAATTCACAGAACACAGGCTGACGTGGCAACTGTAATTCCAACCAAGTAAATCTTTAAAGAACACTGTAATACAATAACAATGGTGTACTTACATGGGATCAACATTAGCAGTAGCTTCATCAATGACAAGGATCTTGTTACTCCTTAAAACAGCACGTGCTAAGCAAACAAGCTGACGTTGGCCTACGCTTAAATTGTTCCCAGACTCCGCCATTTCGCTCTCTAGCATCCCTGGTAATGCTTCAACGACTTCTTTTAACTGAACCTAAAATCAATATAATTTTCACAATGGCTGTTCATTTAAAAGAAGGGTTTATTATTAATTAAAAATTAATAGTTAAATATTTCTAGATTGCAAAATTATTTGGTAGATTGCTTCACATTCGGGCAGTTTGTACTAAATTTGAAACTTTTCAACATTTTTTATTAACCCTTTCACGCTCGGATTTATCCCCAATTAACGGTAAAATCTTATCAACATTTTATTTTGCAGGGGGTAGCGTATGCGAAGTAAGTTAGTTCAAAAGATAAACCTACTATGAAATTGCATATATTACTGGAAAAATCTGTGCGCATTTACTTCCTGAAAATATGATATTTAACGTTGTTTAACACTAGGCAATATGGCCCTTCCCCGGGTGAAAGGGTTAAGAAACGCCAGCTGTTATTTCTTACAGCAGTTTATTCTTCCCATTGTCCATGTGCCCGTGAGGGTTGGTGTCGGTCACAGAGATACAAGGGATTATGAAACAGCAGCGTTTCTCCAAGCCCACGTGTTGATTCATAAATGATGTACTTCAGGCAAGACAGATCATTTTTTCTTCTTCAATTCAACGTATGTTTATCATTTATAGCAATATGAGTTAAATATCTACATAGACATATAATATAACTATATTAAAAAGTCTAGATAACCACCATGCATAACTATATTCTGTATTTTTCATAATAATGATATAATGAAAGTAATCAGAAATCTTGTACCAACACTAAAGATGACGAAGTGAATACCTATGATTACGACGTAAAGGGTGCGGACAGTGTAATTTTTTAGCAGTTACCCCCTGATATTTCTTCAATTGTGTTATTTTCCATTTTAACATATGGCTTCTTCAAGGGTGGAATAAAATTAATGCTGTAGAAGATTTTTACGAGATTATTGTAAATACATTAATTAAATACCTCTTCAAGTGCAGTCCAAAGATCAGTATCAGAATTCTGTTCGAACGGATCCAAATTCTTTCTCATTGTACCACTGAAGAGAATAGGATCCTGTCAACCAATGACAGTAATAAATAATTATGGCATAATTAAAGCATAATTATCACAACTATAATAATTATGATAATTATAATATTCATCAATTGACAATTTTACAAAATTAGCATAAGAATTACAGTAAACGGCACAAAAACCGTTTTAGTGGGTCCTATTTTCTGTCAAAATCAAATCATTTTACAACAATTCCTAAAAGAAATAACAGTCTGTATAGTTTTTATCATCCAATATGCTATTGTTATTTGCAAGAATGCTCTTGTGTCTATAATAAAGGAACCCTCCCCCCGTTTATTATTTTTGAAAATTTCAGTCCCCTCCCCCATTTTTGAAACGCTCTGCGGTTCTAGCCGGGTGACCCCAAAAAAACTATAACGTTTGAAAATAAGCAAAATTCAATTTTGTTACCAGTCTTGCCTATTTTTGCGGAGTTATGTCAAGGAAGGCTACAATAATTTGTAGAAAAATTGAATATTTTTAGCGACCTGGTTTTGATCTATACTATTATCCGCAATAAAAATTAATCAAAAAGATCTTCCTTTTTCTCTTGCAAAGTAGATGCATGACTCTTTTGATTAGGTTGGCCCATGCACTTTTGACATACACAGCTAGAAAAGTAAAGTGCGAGATTATCGGTGGAGTGCAAATATTTCTTACCGTCACTCGACGCGAAAACTAAGCATTAAAATTTTGATCTGTCTCTGTGCAAATGCTAGCGCACCGTCACACTTTCGTAACATATCAAAAGTGCACTGTTACTGTGTGTAATCGAAGACAAAGTCTGCACCAGGGTGCAAGCATTGAATCTACACCAGGGTGTAAGCGTTGAATCTGTTTTGCATCAGTGACTAAAGCTTATTATTGCAATTTCAATAATTACAATTTTACCTTCGAATGTTAATTTGAATTTCAGTCTTGCAACAACACCTTGAATATTCCACAACTTCCGAAGTTCATTTCCACATTATTTTCTACCACATTACCCTATTTGCTCACTCTTACCTCGCCCAGGACTTAAACCGAATATTACAGCAAAAAACTGTTCTGCTGCAAGAAGAGGTTTTCGCCCCAATCACAGAGCAGTATTTCAGATTTGCTGCATCTGATTGGCTTAAATCGAACCAACCGCTAAAACGTAAACGAGAATGTCAGCGCTGAGGTTTGTAAAAAAAATTTTCTGCAGCTTTTTCGTCTCCACAAGATAAAACGTTATTCTTACCATGAAGAGGGAGGGGGGGGGGGACTCACTGTTGGTAAGTGACGGGAGGGTCAGACAATTTTTGGGTATGGGAAAATGGTATCTGCTATATTTTTAGAGGCACCAATTTTGTGGTGTCGTCAAAAAGATTTTAATTACAGTAGAAATATACATATTATACAGTCAAACAGAAACACAACTGAAGTTTTGAGTAATTATTTTTAAAAATTAATGAAAGCTCAGTAGTTTGAGTTCAGCACTTTAGTTATATATCTGAGTTTTATCAATATAAACAATATACCCCAATACAAAGGTATATTTTTGTGGTGTAAAATATTTAGAATTTGGAATATTTTTCGGTTTCTAAGAAATAGCCTGTGTCTGACCTCCGTCACTTATCTATATTGAATCCCTCTGGGAATTCCTACCAAAGAATAGCATGTGGTAGAGGAGTATAACTAAACCAAACATTGCCTACTTACTTGTGGGATAATCGATATCTTTCTTCTGAGGTCTTTGAGCCCCAATTCTAATATATCAACGTCATCTATCAGTATAGAACCGCTTGGCTCACTTAAACGAAACAACGTTGTAAGAAGTGAAGATTTGCCAGCGCCAGTCCTTCCACAAACACCAATCTATCATGAAGAAAACAAATCCATCATTCAGGAAGAAAACAAATCTATCAGTTGATTTAATACTAGGAGGCCCAAAATATTTCCACGTGTTTGCAAAGAAGATATGAAAAAGCTTTGGTTTTGATTATTCTGTTTTTGCTTGAATTTGATGTAAAAAGCTTTAATTGATAGCTTGATGCATTACTTACCAAAATCTACCCAGTAATCATTAAATCTTACTTAATGAAACCAAAAATAAAAGATTTAAGTTGAAGAAATCTTCTAAAAATACGTTGGTATTCGTTTATTATTGCTTTTGGCAAACAAGATCAAGAATCTTACATCAACGTCAAGCAAAAACAAAACTATCAAAATTAAGACTCCCACCATAGCAGTTTTGCAAACGTGGCTGACATTTTTTTTAACAACAGGGGATGAAATAAATTTCCTAAAATTTCAAATTCTATTTAAAGCATAAACTATTGTATGTTCAAAAAGCGAAACTACAAGAGTACCTTCTCGTTAGATTTACCTTCTCGTTAGATTTAATATGGCATGAGATTCCCTTGAGAACATTGGGCAAACCTTTTGCATATGCAAAGCTCATATCCTTAAATCGTATCGAGCCTCTTTGAGGCCAGTCACTTGGAGGCTTTTTGTCATTCTCCGGAGGTGCTTCTGATTCCAAATCACAATACTCCAAAACTCTTTCGACAGACGTCATGTGGTTTTCCACTTCGGTGCTTTGTCGTACACATTGCTGAAAGACACCAGTAATGTTAATCGTATAGGCAAGCATCAACCCGATTTGTCCTGCCGTTAGTCCAATGTCATTCTTCATTGCAATTGAAATGAATACGACAAATGATATGAAAGAAAGAGAAAGAATTTCAAGTCTGAATGATAGCCATGCCGCACATCCGATGAAAGAAAACCAGGACTTCGTGTGCTCGTCTTGATAGCTGTTGTAGAAATCAATAAAGTTGTCTTGAACTCCAAAAGCTCTGATTGTAGGAAGGCCAAGAAGTGTCGTCGAAAAATGACCAAATACAGGGCTTCTGTCTGTAAATAAAGACGATGAGCAGCAATGACAATTACTGTTAAAAAAGCTACATTATTGAAAATATAGATTACTTTAAAAGTTCAGTTACATTATTGAAAATATTGAAGGCAGTATTATCGAAGATATAAAATTCTAAGGCTGTTTGTGACATTACAATTATAAAATGAGCGACACAATCTTTTTATTGATTGATCATTATGATAGTAGCTTGTAGAATTTGCTTTAGTTTTTTGCAAATCACACTGCAAGGAAAACATACGTTTTTGCATCCGCTCTTATAGTACAAATATATATTTTTTGGTTGTTTGTAATATTTTTTATTACGTTATTATTCCAAATAAAAGAAAAGCTGTACAAAACAGGTAAACAAAAAGATTTAGTAACTACCAGCATAATCTCCAAAAATTCAATTGTGAAAATTTCAAGAAAACTATATCTAGGCATATAATTTCAACAATATTTTGGATCAACAAATCAAACATAATTAACAATAATTTGGATTAACTTAACAAATCAAAACATTTCAATTAACACTTTCAAAGCGTGGCTAAAATTCTAAATTGTGTTGACGAGTTTTTAGGAACTTTTCAATAAAAGAGGGATATAATTTGCACAAGCAAAAAAAATGTTTCTTTGATGCTCATGTTTCTAGGAGTGGGTTAAAAGAATGTGCATTTATATAAAAATCAACTTAAACTTACTAAGTCCTTCAATTCGTTTGACTTCACGAGCTGTCTTGATGTAGTACCAACGAAGAACGAAAAACAAACCGACAACAGGTGCGGCAATAGCAAAAACAACAGGATTATTAATACAAACAACCAAAACGATACCAAGAACAACCAACAACGTCTGTAATAACGAAAACAACCATAAGGTTCTTTACGAAAAGAGCACAGATTCAATAACGAAAAAAAGCCACAATGCTCA
Source organism: Phacellophora camtschatica (assembly GCA_036873815.1). NCBI lineage: Eukaryota > Metazoa > Cnidaria > Scyphozoa > Semaeostomeae > Ulmaridae > Phacellophora > Phacellophora camtschatica. The sequence goes on from JAYJMH010032199.1 coordinate 5,836, forward strand.
TGCTTGCCAAAAGGCGTAGATCACTTTGTCAAAGTTTCTTGCTTTTGCTCTGGTTTCCCCCTTCTCCCCTTTATACCCGGGAGGGGGACACTTCTAAAAGGGACGAGCTAAACTGGGGGGGTCTCCGAACTGAAATAGATCCTACCCCATGGTAAATAAAACTGTACAAAGAATGCATACCCTGCCCTAATATTTATGACCCCCATCTAGCAAGTGTAATATACGCTGTGTAACAAATGTGATATACACTGCCTTCAAAATCCACACCCGGTGGAGAAATCCTCACCAACAAGTTGCCAAAACGATACTCCGTTGTAGATTTAACCCCTAAAATCTTGGACCCGTCGGGCGGAACATAGATATATGCTTTACAATCAGAGCTCAACCCCCCCCCCCCATGACTTTACATAATTGCCGATTTACGATAATTTATTGCACAATATTGTAGCAAAAACAACTGAGCAGAACTAGTGGAAATTTATGCCAAAATAAAAAAATTGTTTCGGAAGGGGTGGGGGGTTCAAAGCAGCAACTTATTCGGAAAATACCGCAATTCAAACAACGAGTGAGCGTTTTTGAGACTTTTGGCAAGTAATGTGGTTATTTGACAACATCAGTGTATATAAATCGCCAAAATATTATATCTATTTGATCTCGCTAAAGTGCCTTAAAGTTTTAAAATAGCCAGTCATATTACAAGATTTTTATCACATGATCATAAGTACTGCAAACTTTTAAGAACAGTGAAAGTTCCATTAACGGACAACTCCTAAAATCGGACACCTCCAAACAACGTACAAATAATTTTTTTTAATCTTTTAAAAGAATGGTACCTCCAGACAACGGACACCTCTCTAAAACGGACAGCAGCACTGGTCCCACATGTGTCCGTTATATGGAAGTTGCACACTGTACATACATCTTTTATAAGAAACCAGTTCACAAAAAACCAGTAGCGGAATTGTTGAAAAGTTTAGAAACTTTCAATACTCAGCCATAATATCAAGAAATTTTATAAATTTTATTTCTCTTCGTAATTTGGTATTCATAGAAAGTGAAGGGAAACTGACTTAATTTTGACATTTTATGTTTTGAAATGTTAATCATAGTTGGATGTAATTGCCACAGGACGTTTTCTTGAATTTTCAAACATGAAAGTGTGTTTGTGTAACACTTTGCTGCTTAAGAAACTAAGAAACTTTTGAAAAACTTTCAGCACTAAATTTGCAAAAAGTAAGAAACAACAGTGCGTCTTGATACTTCAAAAACGGACAACAAGTATTTATCAATAATTTGATTTTGTCTGTGTGTGCGTTTCTTATTAGAAAAGGGTGTACATCAAGTAGGCTACTAAATCTACAAAAAGCAAATGATTACCTGCGAAAAATCAAAGAAAACAAATGAAAACATATCGTCCACAATTCCAACGTCTTTTGAAAACCTGTTAAGAATACGTCCTTTGAAAAGAAAAAATTGGTTAAAAAATAATAAAACTGTATGTATGATATTAAAAATCAAAACAGCAATGTTTTACATTTTCCTCCTTAGAGGATGTGAGGCTAACGTGTAAAAAAAGTACCAATTGAACGTATTCGCCTTGCGAGAGCGAGTTGGAAGGAGAAAGATTGATTGCAGAGGATAGAAAAATAAGCAGACAGCCAAAACCGACGAGAATACAAAACCTGCCAAAATATATCAAAAATATATCAATATTATATTTTGATGTCTATATCCCAATGGTTTTCAAGTATGTTAAAATAAGATCTACATTGCCCAGTCACTTGACAAATTTAGATTTGTTATATTCATATTTATCCTTAATCTTCGGTGACATAAAACAGAAAGCATTCAATATCGCAATATCTGAAATAGAAATTTTGCACTACCCATTGATCAAAATTTCAACAAATTTACTGCATTCGAAGTGTGTATTTCCGTTAACAAAAAATTGAAATTTTGAGCACGCTATTGTACACAGACCTACATACACAAAATTAAACCCGTTGCAACGACTTGATGACAGTCGTTTAGTTAAAACTGTTTATGATGAACAAGAAAGAATTGGATTACAAAATTGTTGGTACAGTGAATTCTGTCATAAAGTATCTGAACTATGAATACATTTATCAGAAAAAGAAATAAGCTTAATAAAAAAAACTAAAAAAAAAACAATGGCTTAATATCGTAAATGAAAGGTAAAATAAAAAATAAACAAATAAACAAAAATAACAAGAGTTGCAAATTGCGCTTTATAAAAGAATCATCCTTCGGGTTAAAAAACGATTGAAATGACAAAACGTTTGGTTCCAAGTCTCTATCTTTAAAACTCAACATCATAGCACTAAAAACGAATAACTATGAAGAAAAATACCCTAACACTAAATGTAGAAGATGTAGAACAGAGGAAGAGACAATTAAACACCTTGAAATGAAAGGAGAGACAATTGGACCTGTAAATTTAAGAAACAAATTCTAAACAAAATTATTTCTAATCAGAAAACAAAACAGCTATGGGAAATTAAGGAAAATAGTTTTTGAACAGAATTAACAATTTCATAACAAAAAAACGATGTTTCAAGGGTGAACAATCATTTTATCTGTTCAATTGGCCTCTGTTCAAATAATGAAGTGTACTGAATAAAGTATAGGATGAAACAGGATGAATTGTGTTGAAGTAAGATGAAGCAAGATTAAGAAGAATTAATTATGAAGAAGATAACGTAAAAAATTAAATATGACGAAGTTGGAAAAAAGGAACAATGTAGGATAAAATATGATGATGTAATGTAAAACAGACGTAAGTAGGATTAAACAGGGGGATGAAGCATGATGAAGTAAGATGAAGATGATGTAAGATAAAACAGACGTAAGTAGGATTAAACGGGAGGATGAAGCATGATGAAGTAAGATGAAGATGATGTAAGATAAAACAGACTTAAGTAGGATGAAACAGGAGGATGAAGCATGATGAAGTAAGATGAAGATGATGTAAGAGAAAACAGACTTAAGTAGGATGAAACAGGAGGATGAAGCATGATGAAGAAAGATGAAGATGATGTAAGATAAAACAGACGTAAGTAGGATTAAATGGGGGATGAAGCATGATGAAGTAAGATGAAGATGATGTAAGAGAAAACAGACTTAGTAGGATGAAACAGGAGGATGAAGCATGATGAAGAAAGATGAAGAAAGATGAAGATGATGTAAGATAAAACAGACGTAAGTAGGATTAAACAGGGGGATGAAGCATGATGAAGTAAGATGAAGATGGTGTAAGATAAAACAGACTTAAGTAGGATGAAACAAGATAAAGTAGAAAAAAATATGCTAAAGTAGGATAAAACAGAATGAAGTGGGATAAAGTATGACAAATTAAGATAACAGTTGACGAAGTGTGTAAATTGGATAAAGTACGATGACGTGGAATGAAACAGGATAAAATGTGATGATATAGGATAAAGTATGATCAAGTAAGATCGAGTAAGTTGAAAAATGGTGAAGTAAGATGAAATAAAAAAAAATAGGATAAGTTGGGGGTAAAGCAAGATGAAGTATGACGAAGTGCGAAACGAAGTAAGATAAAACTGGACAAAGTATGAAAACAATATTTCCAAATAGGTCACACTAATTTTTCAACTAAATTGATTGTTCAAAAACTTTTCAAAAAACAATATGAAGCAGCATTCCCACTAAGAAATGAATTTCTTTTTGTTATTTATCGAGTCTTAATTTTGCTAATTTTGCTTACCGATTGAATTAGTGTCAAAGAAACGCAATGGTGCATGCAGTGTTGCTCTGAACATTTGGCCATGAAGTGATTTTGATGAGTTTAAAACGACGTAAAAAAATATTAAAGCTCTTCCTAAACCAAGTGCCACCAACGAAACAACAAGAGCTGCATAAATTGCAAGATCTCTATCCCTGTTTTTATAATTTGGAATAGTTTCTTCTTTGTTCGTCCTGTGAAAAAAGCCAATATGAATTAAATATAACGGGTGACATTTTATTTATAAGAAACAAAGCTCAGGTCTACAAGTAAGTAGTAAAAGATTTAAATTTTGCAGCAGACTTTAGGCCATTTGTCATTTGGCACAAACGTTTTTAAGAGTTTCTTAATTTTTTTATCCTCCTAAAAGTATTGCTGGAGAGTTAATGATGCATCTCTATATCCAAATAATTAATTAGCGTGCACTGTATATAAAGAAACAATTTAGTTTACGGTATTATCCGCAACCAACAAAATAATACAATGAAACTCTGGAAAGTAAACAAGTTATGATTATTTCAAATCAATTTTGGAAATGAAACGCCTTACAATATTTTCAGTAAAAGAACCACGAAACATTTTTTTACAATGATGCACTGAGTTTTATGATGAATCAGCGACTGAGTCTACCGAGACGAATCTTTGTAAAAATTGTAACTGTTACAGCATATTGTAGTCTGCATTCTTTGAGAAAATAGTACGGTAGCCTTAAAAATGTCCCCTTGTTTGTAAAGCTACTGTTGAAGAACATCAGTTTTGATAATTCTGTTTTTGCTTGAATTTGATATATGAGACTGTAATTTATAGTTTGATACCTTGTAATCCAAAATATACCCAATGATCATTGAGTTACGCTAAATAAAGCCAAAAATAGAATATTTCTGCAGCAGTAATCAGCTAAATATATTACAGTATAGCTTTGAGAAAGCCATTAACGTTATCTTCCCTTTAGTATAGCTCAGGGATTACTAAGTAGATTTTGGCAAACAAGGCGTCAAACTTTAAGTTAAAGCCTATTTTATGCACGTCAAGAAAGCACACAATTGTCAAAACTAAAACTTCTCAAAGGTGGGGGATTTTTCGGCCCACACATTATTTGAAGCTGTCCTCGATCTAAATCTTTAAATGACTTTATTTTAACTTACCACAAAGATAACCACAAATCAGCAGCAATATATACTCCTTGGCATATAACAAACAAAATCAATACCATAAACCAAACAAACAGTCCATTACCGGCACGAAAAAAACTCAAATATGACTTGTAAGTAACAGCACCTTGGAATTTCTTTTCCTTTGGAAGTTCTTTCTCTTCCTACAAAACCAAGTCGAAGGAAATTTTTAATAAGAAAAAACAAAATATCATTAAATTTGAAAATCATTTTAAAATAACTTTAATTATAGAAATTTTATTATGGGAAATTAACTTTGCACCTAACGGGAAATAATTTTGTAACACAAGATAATGTAGTTTCAAACAAAATGCAATTTGCCACTGAAAAACAGATTTCAACACCTTCAAAGCACCCAAGCAAATCATAATTAATTTAATTTAATAATAATAATAGTAATAATATTTGAGGTACTTCGATGTATCTTGAGTGAAAATTCACGTTACTGAAATGTATCTTTATTTATATATAACAGTTATTTATATTGTTTAATCTTTTCAATTACGTGTCAATTCAATGCAATTGAACCCCACTATCCGGGAATCTCAAAGGCAATAAAAATTAGTTGGAGATAGCAAGTTTTCTTAATAAAAAGTTAATCAACACTGGAAGCTCTTAAAGCAATACTGATGATATACAAAGCAATTTGATGTGATCGGGAGTTCCAGTTAAGCGAGTTGTCTTCGTGTTTGGTTAAGTGTGACGTGTGACATCGACGTCCTGTAACTGTTGAGAGATTGCCGCTTTGTTCTCGAGGGACACTCGCTTTCAAACCAGTGTGTCAATTTCACAAATGTTACAAAATCTTTATTTAATGATACATGAAAGGTTTTGTAGGTAATCTGCAGAATTTTGCAATGAGAGCCCCAGAAACATATTTACGAAAATACCACAAACATATTTTGAAATAAGAGCCCCAGAAGATGGGGTGGACAAAGGAAAAAATTAATGGCAGGGAAGTAGAGTGGTCCAAAAATAATCCACTCAGGGGCGACACAACGCTTAGCTAACCGTTTTACATTAACATTTTTAGGCAAAAGATTAAGTTTCCTTTATACAGATTTATACTGTTGTTAGCTAAATAAATAAAAAATAGCAAAAGTTTGTTTGCTCAAATTTAATATGATAAAACGTTCTTTTACATACGAAAACTGGTGCAATAAAAAAATGCAAACAATAATCAAAAAATAAAATATAATCGAACGTTGCAGTACCCATTTTTTAATCAAAATTTTAAAATACTTAAACAAATTATTCAAACTCAACACACACTCTCCGTCTCTCGTTTACAAAATTATGCTTACATGGAAACTTCTCTTCTTTACCTACGCATTCTAACACTTCTACAACAAAACTCAAAATAAGATTTTCACTCTTTATGTATTGTATGGGATCATTTTTCTTGTAATTTCATTTCACGTTTGTTGTTCTCCAGATGTTCATCTTCGAAGAATTGTTATTGAAAATTATATCAATATTGATGAATTCTGCTTTAAGTCGGATCATTCTATGAAACTGAATAGATTTCGAACAACAAATCAACTCTTGCCGAACATATGTTGTGAATAGGGACCGGGGGTACTTCTGTTTCGATTAGATCTGCCGCTGCATTTTGAAAAAGTGACCCATTTGCAAGGAAGTGTTTGGTTCCATTTTGATTAAGAAAAGATTAAGCCATTTGCATGGAATTAAAGGAAAAACAGCCCAAATATGGAGGCATTTAAGCAAAAAAGCCATTTGAGATACCGAGTGGTGTTTATATGAAAAAGGGTGATAAAACTCATCACGAGATGAGAGTTAATCACGAGATGAGATTTTATTCCGGGATAAATTAGTGCCAAATTATCGTGTAAATAAAAAACAATTTTCATTCCAAGACAAGTTAGGTGCATTGCGTAGAACATACCAAGGTTAACGGACATAATGCATGCGTACTTCTGGGGGCACTATTCTTACTCAAAATACACTCGCTATTTAAATTTCTCGTGTAGATGTCTTCTTTGAAAATAATAATTAATTCAATGCCATTGATCAACTTGAACTCTATTAACTAATTAAATTACTTGGGTACCAGGAGTTACTTCAATACAAAATGGTTTTCAATGAAAAACGCATTTTTGAGGTAATAACCTGCAGGTATTATTTGGAGAAGGATTAATTTGGAAACTGCTGATTAAATTTTCGAACAATAAAAATTAAATTTTCCAATAAAAATAGCGATAGTACATTTTAGTACAATAGCAAATGCCAATTTCGATAATATCTTAAAGAAGAAATTTTTACGCGGTTTATTCGGCCACTTCTAACAGCAGTTTATGATATTCACAACATTCTAGGGTTAGACATCCATACTGTACTGTACTTCATGTTTGGATCAGTATGCTAAACTTTCACAAGTTTAAACACGATTTTAGATGAGTGAGTGAGTGAGTGAGTTATCGTATTTAACGTGCCTAGCCTGCGAAAGTCTCGAGATGACTTGTTTCCAGCAGGGGACACGGGCAGGAGCATACACTTGCTATTCTTGCAAGGTACGGGTTTCTGCGCTTGGCAGATACGCAGTATGTTTCCCGTGGAATGCCATCGCCGAATATTTTCCTTCCTTTCCATTAATTGTGGTAAGTTTTTCAGTTTTCTCCAGCTTTCTGGTGGGGAATATACTTTTTACTTTTTACTCAACGCTTTTTCCACCGGGGAATTCGGCAGGACAAGAAGTGCTGAAGCACTTAGACGAGGTGTTAAAAAATACGAAGCACTTCTTTATGCTCTAGAATGCTTAGAATGCACAGAAAGGCGATCTTCTTTGAGCTCAAATGAAACTAGAACACTTCCCATGAACCTATTGGTGTGTATAGCTTATTTGAAAAGTATGGTGTCCCAAAAAATGGTAACAACTTTGATCAACATTAGCGCTGCGAGTTAAACTAGAATTTATTCGAAACAATTTTTAAAACGTTCTCGGTAGTCAACTTAAAAATTGATACCTAGTTTGTTATTTTTTGTGAATAGAGAGTCGAGATATTAATTCGAAAAGTTAAAATTTGCCGTCAACCCAAATCAAGAGGTCTATATTTTCGTCTAAACTGCGTCTTTGCATCTCCTAAACCATAGCGTTTTACGAAATAAATTTGATGGTGCTTGGAAACACACTCAAAACGAAATTCGAAAACTGAAAATTAAACGCATATTTATAGATGCAGCCACTATGAAGTGATTTCTCTTCAGTATTTTTACCCAAAATCTAACAAAATGAAACAGAAATTTTAGTTTTCATAAACAAAGTATGTTGTCTGGAAGACCACTGTGATTCAGAAAATCCTACAAGGCGATTCTTTAAGAGCGTAGGCCAAAATTAAAACGTCTGGTTTTGACTGGGAGGCAAATTTGAATTTTAAATATTACCATCTCAATTCTCAAACGGTTAATATCAACAAACCAGATTTTTATTTTAAAGTTGGCAATAGAGGATTACAGAAATAGAGATACATAGACTTGCCAGATGCTATCAAACAGACTGCATTCAACAAAATTCACAATGAAAAACAGAACAGAACACAGTACATAGTAAGGGACTGGAAGTCTGCAAAAGCGTTTAGCTTCAAAAAACGAGGGTACTTCAAAAAATTTGTAACTGACCTATTTGGCAGATATTAGGGGAGTCTTGAAATTCGTTACTTCAAAACCCTTTGAAATCCATCCTCTGCCCTCATTGTCATATTTGATTACCGGTCCTTATTTACAGCCGGAAACACGCATTCTAATCTAAACTCTTTTATCCTGTACATTGTCCTTTGGAAGCGCGAATTTTGTTCCTCAAGCTAATTTCAATTCTGTATTTTCATAGACCACGAAAATTACCAAAATGCGCCAACAGGGGGAATTTTATAAAGAAAAGATGACAATCCGATTTGCGATTTGAAAGAATAGATTTCACACCATGAATGCACTTAATCCAATCAAAATGAACACAGATAGCAAAAAATTGTGATTTTCTTTATTAGGATTTGCTTGGTTGCGTTGAAGGTGTAGAAATATATTCCTCACAGTGAAAAATCGCATTGTCATGTGCGAAACAGTAAGATTTCGTTTTATAAAGTTCCCCCTGTTCTACGTGCCAAAATTCATGCAATGAATTCTAGATTGGACCCTAGATGTCTAGATGGAATAATGAAAAAACCCTTTAAACTTCCTAGTCAACAAGAGGAACAATAAAAATATGAAACAAACTACACTTACAAAAACTTGAACGTCTGCAGATTTGCTTGCAATACTCAGATCAGAACCAACTTCTTCAGGTTCTTTGTGCGACAACATGCTAACACGTCGCTTGACGGTTGTGACACTTGTCTGCCGTTCCATGAGCACACTATCTTTCCTGCCTTTCTGTTCAATTAAACTTTCTTGTTTGCTAAAACTACGCGCTCTTCCATCTTCGTCATGATCCGTATCCCAAGCTGAATCTTGATCTTCATTCAATCTCAGCAAATTCATAAAATCTACGCCTTGCGTTACAAGTCCATCGTAGCTGCCTTTGCCGATGCATTTACCCTATACAAAATTTAAAAAAACAGTGCTCTAGCTACTCAACAACTAAAAAATTAATTTACCACACTACGAAGTAAAGTGAAATGATGTGATGTGAAGTGACAATTAGATATCGGGTGACCAAAAACTTTTCCACACGTTTGAAATATCTCCAGAATCTGGTTTGGATACAATTCCTAAAAATAACTTTCAGCAACCATGGAAAAGACGAAATTAATTTTATACATCATTGTTATTTTGGTCAAGTAAAAAGATGATGACGTAATTACAACTAGAACAACCTAAATTTCAGCTTACTTTCAAATAACTTTGTATTTTTTATCAAGAAAAGTTTGAATTTTCGGTTGGGTTATAACGATCTAACAGACCAGTATTATGAATAAAATGTTATGCTAATTCAAAGATATTTTTATCTAAATAATCATCTAAGTTTTAGTAACCACAAAACAAAAGCTGCATGTAAAAATTCCATTTTAAGAGCTAACCAATCATAATAGTGACATGATAAAGCAAAAACTCAAGCAAGAAAATCTCGACGGAGTAACGTCTTTACCTCAGATTTATACTCATAAAGAGGATTTAATTTTAAAGGTGAAATAACTTTTTTACCCCAGAAAGCACCAGGATTTGATCAGCATCTGATAAGTATTGTAATTGATGAGTGACTAAAATTCTAATCTTGTTAGTGAGGTAGCCATTTATACACCTAAAAAAAAAGAGAAAAGTTAGTCACGTAGCCATTTATACACCTAAAAAAAGAGAATAATTAGAGAGGTAGCCATGTATACACCTACATAACAAACAAGAGAATAGTTGGCAACGGAAAAAGCCCACCCTATTTTCTCCATTTATAATTTTTTATACAACAGAGACTGGCGTTTATTAAATTTTTCAAAATTTGTTACCGCATTAGATTACTGTGTTACCGTATTAGATTACTGTGTTACCGTACTAGATTACTGTGTTACCGTATTAGATTACTGTGTTACCGTATAGGATTACTGTGTTCTGTGTTACCGTAAAGATTGCTGTGTTACCGTATTATATTACTGTGTTACCGTAAAGATTGCTGTGTTACCGTATTATATTACTGTGTTACCGTATTAGATTTCTGTGTTACCGTATTAGATTACTGTGTTACCGTATTAAATTATTGTGTTACCGTATTAGATTACTGTGTCACCGTACAAGATTACTGTGTTACCGTATAAGATTACGGGGTTACCGTATTAGATTACTGTTAAATTATGGTGTGAAATCAAAACGCTCTGGAGGTGTCATGAAAATCCAGACGAAACGACAGTCTAGTGCCCTGACGTAATTTCGTTTGGGACACCTCCTCCACTGTTTGGGACACTTCCTCCCACAAGCGGTCCTAGATTCTGTAGTATCCATGTATGCTGATGACACCAGTCTCTGCCACATATCAAATAATATGACTCAGCTGAATGAGGCCATTAATAATGATCTGGAGCGACTTGATAATTGGTTGAA